>VYZU01019339.1:38274-64508 GCA_013401355.1 Ceyx cyanopectus | reverse complement strand
CCTGCGGGGAGCGGCCCCGCACCGGGCAGCGCCGGCTCTGGGGGTGCCCCTCCCGCGTGCGGGGCCGTGGCGCCGCTCTCCGCAGCGCTGGGGTCTGCGATGGCGTCTAGAGCGATCCCGGGAAGGCCGGAGTGGGGCTCGGCGGCGTGACCGGCGAGGTGAGGCCCGGCTGCGCGGGCCGCGCCAGGCCCGGCTCGCGGAGGTTGCTGCGGGAACTCGTGGGTGCCAAGGCGCGGGGCAGCGGCCTGAACAGAGAGCTCCTCTGCGGTAACAGTCGTCAGGATACCGCTGCTGCGGGAGATGAGTCACACGCCGGTTTCTGGCTTTAGCAGCAGCTGTGTTAAACGAAATGGGGTTTTCACTTTTCCTCCCTGAGAACAGCCTGGGGGTGTGAAGTTTCTCGAGTCTGTAGTACTGGGCCAGTCTCCTAGTGTCTCCATGATTAGATGGAGTCCTTTCCCAATAGCGGTGCCATAAGATGCTTGCCTTACCCACACGGGCTGTTACTTGGTGCTGCTCAGGCCCCAGCAAGAAATAAAAAGCAAATGATGACTGTTGGCTCTCAGAAGCTGGTGTAATGCACTCGGGGAACGGCTGAATTGGGTGGATCAGAGCAAACTTCTGATTCCTGTCTCTGTCCTGCTCGTGCTGCCCAAGTTCTCAAAGCCACTTTCCGGGATAAGCCACTGAACAGAAAATAGGATGCTGGATCAGTTTGCTGTCCAAGGAAGGGGCACAGGGAGGGAATCCTGGACAGAGCACTGGAGTACAGCTTAGTCTGGCCAACTCCTAGTTAAATCAGAATAAAGTGGTTTTCGTTACTGAAATGTCTTGTTCACTTTTGTTTTAAATACAAATTCTAAGGGATAATTCTCCCTTGAATGCACTGACTAGACACTGTTCAGTAATTGTGATGGTCTGCTGCTGAAAACAAACTTGCACAACACAAGGCCCCTGGCTGCTGCAAACAGCAGTCAGGTACCACTCATACTAAAGGCAAAGGGTCACCAGCAGGAGAAAAAAACCAAAACAATCAGAGATATACCTGCATGTGAGTTTGGTTACTTTTTAATCATAACAGTGATGTTGTGGTTAGCTAAGTTAAAAAGCAAACTTTCTAGTCAGCAACAAAATAAACATGATTAAGTGTCAATAATTGGCTCTCTCACAACTTTTTTAGTGTCATACTTGAAGAGTCCTGTCACAGCCTTGTTACATCTTTGAAACGACTTAAATCAAAACTTCCTGAAGTAGAATAATTCCCCTATAATGTAAGTTGGTTGTTTCACCACCAGCAGCAAAAAAAAACCAAACCACAAACAGAACACAAAAGCTCCTGACCAGCAAGACACTGTTAGCTCTACTCTCAGAATACTAGCTGTCCTTACAAGATTGTTCCCAGAAGCATAACCCCCCACAGACCTGCAGTGCTGCATGGCCCCATCTTATCCAGAAAGCACCACCTGTCCCAGAGCTAGGAACTGCTGCTGGAACAGAATTACCTGAGGCCAGCATGCAAAGAAACTGGGGATTTTTACAGAGTTTGAGATATGAAATAAATATATTTGAGATATGAAATAAATGTATTTGACTGGAAATGTGCAAATGATCCTCTACAAATAGTTTTCAACTTTAAATGATCATATCAGCAAACCTGTATTTGCAGCAGAATAAGGATCCTTGATAATTACTGGCATATGTGGAGCAAAGAAATTAACAGCAATACTAAAAAAAATAGTTTAAAAACTGTTTCCTCAGCTCCCATTACTATATGACATGAGTGATTAATCTGATCTGGGGCAAGCAACAATCTTTGCTCTCTATTCAGTGCTAGTAGTAAAACAGCCATCTTTTGCTTGTGAACATATAGCAAGACTGTATGTCATGACTTTAGAATGAACTTCCCAGCCTTACTTTGTTTTTTTTGTATTTCACTAATACCTCAAAAATATTTGAACATACAGTGTAAGCAATCTCCCCTGCTGTGTTTTCAATTCCAGACATATTATGTATGTACTTTGAGGCACAGAGTAGCCAAAGACAAATTGCTTTCCCTCCAGTGTCAGTAAGGGCTTTCTTGTGAAGAAGTTTTAGGAAAAAGTAGCCTTTGAGAATCTACCAGATGCTGCTTAATAATAGACACGTTGAGCTTTGTTCCATGCCATCTCTTGGCTTTTTAAAATTATATCTTGCCTTGCTGGCACAGCAGAGAAAAAATAAAGGCCACGTTAATATTAAACAAGCAAACCAAACCACACAAAAGCCAAGCGTAAGTAAGCAGAATATGCAAAGCACCAACTGCTGCATGGTATTATTTGCCATTACCTTACTGTATCACACAACATAACATCAAAATGATACCCTTGAAGAAGACAATAGTGTAAAGCTTATCCCTGTACAGATGGTTGTCATGACCACAACTCAGTAAGGAGGGAATATTAGATCCCAGGCCATTTTCTCTGCATTGTTCAAGCATGGGAACTGTGAGGAGGTTCACCTGGAATCTTCCTGTCTTAAACTAAGACAAATATGGTCATCTATTTTTCACATAAGCATACTAATTAGTGATACAATGCACATATGCTGCATTTATTATGGCTCAACTCAGAAAAAAAATCTTAAATTTCAACATTTTAAAAATAGGCAAGTGATCTATTTTTCTAGATGGACAAAAATATTAATATTTTTTCATCATGTACCAGCAATACAGAGGAAAATAATGCTATTGGCTGTAAAGGAACATTGATATTGGTATAACTGAAAACCATCAGAAGGTTGTTTACCTTCTAGAAAACAACACTTAGCAATGTAACTGTTCTTTCAATCCTTCCCTGGCACTATTACTCAATACACCAAAGACTCTTAAAAGATAAACCAAGTATGGGTGTTGGCTTTGGGTCTGACATGAGACACCTCAGATGCTTGAAAAAATATTAGGCTGCAATTGCAGATGTGTAACCTTTCTGAAATCCTTTGTAAGATGAAGTTTTATGACTGAGTGGTCTTTGGTAGGGGGATAGATAGTTCTTCAGGTGCTCTACAGTTCACAATCAAAAAAAAAAAAAAAAACCCAAGCTATTTAAATGTTCACATCATTTTTAATATAATACTTTAGTTATTCATAATTATCAGTTCATACCTCACCATAGCTGAGATCTCTGCTGGAAGTGGTTGAACAAGAAACAATCTCTCCATTCACATAACAGTGGAAAAAATAAGACTTGTAATAGACTGAGATATACAAGAACTGAAATAGTAAGAGTTTGAGACATAGTCTTTCTACAGTATTTACAATATCTTTGAGTATTCTAGTTAGACAGTAGGAAAGGTTTTGACTGTGAGAGAGTATGCATCTCACATCTAAGATAAACTAACACTTTTTTTGTACCTAAAGACAGTGAGAGAGGTTCAAAGGAGAAAAAAGAAGTGCTTTAGTATTTTTGGCCTTGCTGAGGGCGCTTATGTGTATGAGTTACTGTGCTCTGATTGCTAATGCTGCCTTTTCTGTACTGAAGGCTTAAGAATATATATAGCATTATTTCAGACTTATGAGCATATGTAGCATGATTTTAGCTCCAGAAAATAATCTGTGAGAGAGCTGCAGCTTGTTACTACTCTGGCTAGCAGGAGGTGTGCAAGCACAGCACCAAGCAGTCCTTCTTCTTGTCTTTTCCTTGTCTTTCCTTTGCCAGTGCACAAAAATACGAGCTCATGAATCATAGTTGGAATTTTAAGAGAGGTTTACTACTCTCTCTGCACTGTCATTCTACTACACTGGTCATATAATCACCTTCTGTCAGAAAACAAACAGCTGCCAAGACTCGAAATTTTGATTGCTTGGCTTCAGAGAGAGATTCTGGTTCCCAGCCTCCCTGAGAAGGCAGCAGTGCAGCCGTGTGATGCTTTCCTTCCCCCTCCCTAGCACAGACCTGAAGGCACACACTGGGCTCTAGCCACTGCAGCTAAAATGCAGGCTCAGCATTTCAGAGTTAAAGCCTAAGTCAGTATTTTATGCATTTGCTGTAGCTCAGTCCTGCAGATTCCCAAAACTAATCTCAGTCTGAATATTCTACAGTGCAATGGGTTGTATCATCATTTCTTGAAGACTCTGGCACTGCGTGGTTTTGTGGCAAGGTTCTGTCTGTCAGCACCTATGTTCCCCTGTGGACTGTAAACATGTCTGGTAGTGCTGAATTTCCAGCTCTTGTGTGGTTACATTTTGTATCAATACAGGCCAGGCTTAGCTCTTAACTCTTAAATGATGTAAAAAAATGTTGAACAGCCCCTGAGGCCACAGTTACATGGCAGAATATTGCTGTTTCATCAGTGCTGGAAAAGCTGTTCTGGACATGAGTTTGGCCAGAGGGAGAATTAGTACTGCATTCCTTCTGCTCTCCTACCACCTGGAATGCAGTATGGGCCTTCTCACAAGCTTTCAGCAAATCTGCCAAGTCCCACTCAGATGGAAAGTCCCTCATTTCTCTTATTTTACTTTTGTTTGTTTGTTTTTCCTAGTAGCATCTCCTTATCTGATGAAGGTGGAGACAAAATACAACTTGTGAACAGTGCAGCAGGACAGGGTCCTGCTCACACAGCTGTTGGCAGTGCAGGAAATTCATCTGCACTGGCCCTTTCTGTGGCTGCTGCCAGGCCAAGAGGGCTGCACAGAAAGAACCATGAGTGGTCCCAGGCTGACACGCTGGACAAGTCATCAATTCCATGCTTCATTTTTCCCCCACTTATGAAGCAGTGATACTGTTACTATTGTTAACTGGTATGTTTAAGTAAAAGGTGCAAAGCATTGCTTTGGCTAATCCAATTGTAACAGCTGTTGGCTGATATATATTTTGATCTTTCCACGTTGATATGATGTTATCTGAGCCTGAAAGCCCAGATTCTCTCTTAGCACAGCACTGTTTATCTGCATTCAGCTAAAAAAATGAATATACAGAAACTATCAAAATCAATCCTTATTACAGCAGTCATGTCATTTCCTACTTTGACATCCTTCACACTGCCACTTGCATCCCCATCTATAGAGTCATGACTATTCCTAAAATCTGGGGCTGCCAGGACAGACAATATATTTTTTTTTTTTCTACACTATGTGCCTTTGTGACAAATTAAAAGCATTAATTAAATATGAATGCCAAGCCAAAGCCACAGTACGTTCTCTTGCAACATGTCCAAGCTGCAAAAGCATGCTGCAAGCCAGATTGTGCCTCAGTAAGCTAATGAAATTCTTGTATCAATAAAATAGGAAAAAAAAAAGGTCTTACCAACACGGAAGAGCTATATTTCACTGGTAAATCATCTGCTCAGTCAGTCCCCTGAGCCTGCTCCCAAGTGAGGCAGGGATGTCTGGGCAGAAGGAGGGGGTAGGGGGGTGATCCCCAGAGAGGGATGTTCAGCTCCTTGCTGCAGTTGTAGCTGAGGGTACAGTTTCAGTGACCTAGCCAAGCAGGTCCAGCAGTGCTGTCACTGAATGTGCCACTCACTTCTGCTCAGGGGGTGCTTCATGGTGCTGTGACCTGTGCCAGCAGCCACACCAGCAGGGCAGGCCAGTGAACTGCTCCAGCTGAAAAACATCAACACACATATATGACACACACATGTATGTATAAAAAAGGGTTCCTTTTCTGCCAGATCAGCTTGCAGTAACTTCTGAGTCTAGGAGATGGCAGTATATATATATATACTTTGAGGAGGGAATACTGAACCAAGGTAGCAGAAGAGGCAATAAAAAATACCATTTTAGGAAATGGAAGTACAAAGAATAGGGATTATTTCTTCCTCTGTTCTAGTTACAGTGAAGCATCTACAGCAAGCCAACAGGGCTGTCCTCCAGTTTGACCTGACATCTCCCTTTCTGATGGCCAAATGCATGTTCCACGGGCATGGGCTCATGAAGTTTCAACTGAAGTATTTCTGATCATGAGACAAACAAGCTGCTTCTTGAGTCAAGAAAGCAGAAGTTTGCCAAGCAGAACTTCCAGGTAGATGTGCTGGCCATGTGAATTCAGCAATACTGAAGAGCATCGTGTGATGGCCTCAGCCCAACTGGAATTGATAGCACACAACCTGGCCAGCACTGGTCCCAGTGCTGCTGCTCTGCACCATTACAGTAAGTCAAAGGCCATGCTCCTGCCCTTGAAGAGTGCAAAAGGGAACACCCAGACCTGACATAAGCATCTGTGAAGGCAACTTTAGGATGAGAAAGACTACATTCAGAGGGCTCACCTATATGAAAACACCCTAAAAAGCTGTGACAAATTAAACTTAGGAAGGCAAAAGGGAAAACGTACTAAGTATGTGTGAAGATTAATTAATTCAGAAGTCAGTTTGCTGTAGTTTAAGTCTTCAAATTACAAGTGTGTTGTCAGTTTGCCTTAAGTAGGACTTCTACCAACTGTCTCCAATTTCTCAGGTAGGAATGATGCTAGAGCTGCACTTGCCAAGGAGAGAAGGAAATGCAGTAAAGCATTAACAAGGCACTGTGTTAGCATGCAGCTGATTCCTAACAGCACAACTGATTTTCTTCTGCCCTGCCTGGAATTCAGCAGACCAAGAGGTCAAGTACTGATGGCCTCCAAGGACTTTTTAATTAACTCTGGGTTCTAGGATGTAAAATGTCAGTGACAGTGCCATCATAGCAGTAAAGCTATAATGCTGGATCAGATTACTGGTGTGATTTAATGGTCAGTGGATAGCCTGTGGTGAACAGGACATTCTTACTTGCTAGACCAGTCAATCCAGGTCCTTTTAGATATTTAGCTGTTGAAAAATTTCATAGAATCACAGAATTGTTCTGGTTGGAGGAGAGCTTCAAGATTGTCAAGTCCAACTGCTAACCCAGCACTGCCAGATCCCTGCTAAACCATGTCCCTCAGCACCACATCTACACAGCTTTCACATGCCTCCAGGGATGGTGACTCCACCACCTCCCTGGGCAGCCTGTTCCACTGCAAATTATTTAAAATAATTCAATGAATACTTCATGCCTACTGGGATATTTTCTATCAACAATCCCACAGTACTTTCTAGAAAGTAGGCTACAGGAATTAATTAATATACAATCAATAGACTGCTTACTCTAGAGATCGAAAAGGGCATCTGCTCTGTGCCAGGAATATACTAGACTAACTGGCTGTTTGTTTTGCTGTTTATTTAAAGGGAAATGAAAACACTTTTTGCTAGAAAAAAAAAAAGAAATAGCAGTGAAGAATTAAGTAGATTAACTGTACATATAGTTAGTTAACAGCTTGGAATTTGCTGTGTCCCTCATGAGATAAGATTTTAAAGAAAGTTCATGTATTACCAAATTAGCTCAGAATTAATAACTTACTAAAAAAAAAGTTACTTATTTAGATCTAACAAATTTATAATCCCTACAATTAGATGTGTCCTAAAAGGAAATATCTATTTCCTGAAGATTTCTGCTAATTCTTACTGTTACTCCAGGGTGTTGTCAGAACACTCTAACAATTCAGTACAAAATTTCTGCATTTCACATGTAGAGGTTTTGAATGTAGCAAAACAAGTAAGACAAAGTTTTATGCTTTGAGTGATTTTTTTCCACCATCACAAAGACTGTTCAATGTCATGTCAATACACTCTACTAATGCTTGCATACAGGGCCACATTCTCAGCTCTGTTAAAGCCTCCAAAATGAAGCAGATTTACTTCTGTATGATTTAAGTCCTGAAGCAATGATTAGTTCAGATTGAATTCCTACACAACACAATGATTTATTCACTCTTCCTAGAAAATCACTGGCCTGAAGTATCTATTTTAAAGAGACAATAGTTCTAGGGCAGATCTGAAGAGCTTTTCTTCTTATCCCATTTAAAGCAGTTCTGGTTTCTGCCACTTCTTCCAAATGCCAAGCTATCCCTGCTTTTCTGAATATGACAGTACTGGAGTCCAGGCTTCAGAACATAAGCAGGATTTTTGGTGGGCTAGAACTTGGATGTTTCCTAGCTCTCTGAGCTACCTTGTGAAGTAGGAGGAAGGTGAAAGTGCTNTGAAAATGAAAAAAAATATTTCCAAACAAGCATTACATTAATACTAGCAAGAGTACTCTGACCATTCCTTTTAACATATAACCTCAATTAATCTTGAGTAGAATTCTTGAATTTCATAACTCTAGAAATTAATAGAGGAAGTAAACTTGACAGGGCAAGGACTTACAAAGGAAACAATTTTATTGGTTGATTGAATCTGAACTGTGTTGTCTTTGTAGACTTCAAAACCATGAGAACACAAATGCAAACTCTTGTTTAGAGTTGCTTACAACAGATAATTAATGAGGTAATGACTACCTTCCAATCCTTCCTTCTGACTTAGAGAGTTCTGGAGTTTCCTGAGTCCTTTAATCTAGAAAGGATCATAATACATAAAGCTTTCTATTCTGAATTTATGAAGACCTATTTACTCAAAACATGTTATGTCATTAAGATTTATTAATGGTAATATTTTCTAATACTTTTTAAATTCTAAACAACATACCAGAAAAAAAAAAAATATCGTATCTCTTAAAGCAAAGACTTTTACCCCAAATAAATCAGCATCTCTGAATAATAGCTGGATCTAATCTCAGTTAAGTGCTACAAAAGAGCCACATACATTTGTCATTTATATGACTGCATTAAAACCTGATTATTGATATAGGGATGTTTAAATAACATAAAACTTTCAGTGGTTACAAACAGTCTCTTTACTCTGGTGTAAATCCAAGCCACGGATGAAAGGAACTGGATTGTCTGTAACCTAAGAGGAAAAAAAGAATTAAGATTGGGTTTTCATTCAGATCATTAATCTAGTTCTTTATACAACAGAAACAGTTGTGCCAACCCAAGGGAGAAGGTAGGCACCAACAGCAAAAACCAGAGGAGAAGGTGACACCATCTGCTTTGCAGCAGGGTGGATTTATGAGAGATAAAGTGACCATACAGACTTAGAAATGAAACCTGATGGCTGGAGGTTTCTTCAAATAGATTAATGATTTGTTTACAACAAGTTAAGTCACAAGGGAACCCTTAACCGGCTTTCTCTGCTTTCTGGCTAAGTGATGGCCCCACCTACTCATGCACTAGAGGCATTAGTATTTAGAAGAATTTGAATGTTATTGGAAATAATTGATTAGGATAAAATTAAAGTTAATACACTGATTAAATCAATGTTCACCAAAATTTGCAGGAGGGGAAAGGGAACACAAGGGGAGAGGGACCTAAGGAAGTAGGGTCTGCATAAAAACAGACTGCCAGACAGATCTCTGAGCAAGCACTTTGCCAACTGGGTAATGAGAGAGGAACCTCCAAATTTTTTGTAGACTTTATTTTAGGGACAACAGGTGGTTTTATTTTAAATCATTGTTATGTATATTGTGTAAATACATTTGTTAAAGCTAATTACAAACCACGGGGCACTTGGCATTCCATTCTGCAGGGGTTACTGGTGCTGTGGCACTTCCAAACTCTGGCACTGCCCAGGATCACAGAGTATCTCTTAGGCAAAGAATGATGAGCACTAACCCAGGAAGCCATGCAAGGCAAGCTGGAAATTGGTAAAGCTGCTGTGAGAAAGAGAAGTCTTGTGATTATTAATATTAGCCAGAGGCTCCCTGCATACAGTATCATGGTGGGGAGCATGTGTGAGCCCTGAGGATTTTCCATGGAGTCTCTTACAGAAACACTTGAGTTAAATTGGTATGTGGGTGCAGCTGCCTCAAGTAACTGTGTAAGAAACAAGTCCAGCACGATTGCAGTAAGTTAATGTTTAGCTTTTGATTAATGTTAAAACCTGTATTACTTGCTCAAGTAACTCAGACTTTCCTTCAAAAGAAATTGGATAAAATTATTCATTGTATTTTTAAAGGTGCATATAATACTGAGTTTCTTGAAGAATTCAGATTCTTCTCTATAGTTTTCCATTCTCCTCCTTAGTTTGTATTTTCATTCCTGGACACTTCAGCTCATGTAACCACTCTTAGATTTTTCTGAGTTATTCTTAATATACAAAATCTCCAAACTGTCACAGAACTGAAGATGAAGGTAAGAAGTTAATATAAATACATTTACCATTTCATGCTATGAATGACATACAATGCACTTGTATAATCAACATTTCATTTCTGTTTTATACACAGATATAGCTGGATAGAAAAATATTAAAAGGTAGCACTGTTACTCTTGACTTTTACTGCTTGGGCATTAAGATATATTGAACTTTTGTCACTGGCATAAAAAAATGGATAATGTGTGAACTGCAGAATGGAAAGGCATGTGTGAATGGAAGGGTTGTACAGTAAATAAATACATCTCTATGATTTGTGTTCTACTTCTGTTGCTTTTCTGCATCTGCCCCCCAGTCTTTAGAATATTCCTTTGGTTTTGCACGCCCACTGAATGACAAGCCAGTGCATGCTACACCTTTTCTGTTGCTGTTCTGGCTCCATGGCTTCCTTCCCTTTTCATGGGAGTTGTCGCTGCTGAGGCTTAACTGGGAATTCTGTTGTTTAACAGGTATCTGAAAAAGGCTGAAGTGGCCTTCTTAGCATTTAGCAAAGTCTGGGCACAAAGAGTACCTAAGAAAAACTAAACACTTCAGTTCTGGAGTAAAGCACCTGCCCTCACAAATGACAAAGATCTCATGTACTAAGTGAAAAATATATCGCCTAATAAACATATGTCAGGAACTATTTGGATCCAGACATAACAGTAGTGAAATATTTAGACCCTTGCCAGCTATATAGGAGACCCACATTTCATGGTTACTCCCAACCTGTCATTCCAAGGGCTGGCATAGAGCACTGGATGAAGTTATGGCTTGAGACTATTCAGCAAAATGTTTAAATGTTTGCTCTGTGGTCTCCTCTTGTGTTGCCTTTGCATTGCATGCCTGTGATCTAGCTAAACTTGTGCAAACTACTGAACTGTAGAGGGAGGTGATGCAGAAAGCTCAGCCATCTGGGCCTGCCTGAATAGGGAGAGAAGAAAGCACCCTTACTGTGAGAGGCACTGGCTGTTACTGAAGCCAGGATTGCTTTTGCAGGAGTGCCAAATCTTACTAATTAATTTTCAGATTTATACTTCAGAGTGACTCTGGCAGTGATTATATTATTCAAAAAGCAGTCACAGACTGTTCTTGAGATGTAAAGCACATGTCTCTCTGAATTCTGCAGTTTTAATGTTTTGTGAGCTCCTAACATTTGGTTTCCAGAGACGTATCTTTCCTTAAGAATAAGCCCTGCCAAAAGAAGGTAACTTACTCTGACCGTAGCACTTTTGTGATCCATCTTTTCATCAAAGCAGTCTTCCCTAGCAAGAGTACTGAACACCAAAACCCTTAACACGCTATGTTCATCTCATTATTTTTGTCCCCACACTGTGGCATACCCTTTTTGCCCAGTCTCATGGCCAAAAAACATCTGAAGACTCCCAGTTTCTGACTTAGACTCTGGTAAATGCATTGCATTAAAATAAGCCACAATCAAGTCATGAACACAAGAAGGCAGAACAAAAATAAAACTTTATATCAGAGATTTTACTTGAAGTTGACAGTGTTTCCCACGAATTTCAATTGGACTGGGACTTACCACAGTGTGTTGAGAACTCCTTCGGTGAAGGTGCCATTTGTCGTATTTTCTGTGCTTTTTGTTACTGATGTGTTGATATTATTATCTGTATTAATAAGGACCTACACAAACACTCCCTCCTTATTTCGGAGGAAACATTCAAATTTTTTAGCCTGTAACAGGCCTGCACCTGGTTTTAATACTCTTTACCAGTAAAATATTGGGATCCTGTTCGCAATCAACGAGACAAGTTATTTATTAACTGCCTTCTTCGTAACTGTCCCAGCCTGGGCCCGAGCCCTTTTCCGGCAGTCAGGAGCGCCGAAGGGAATTCGGGCCGCGCTCCTGCCCCTCACGGCCCGGGAGCGGGAAAAGCGGCCGGGAAAGCCCCACCGGGCCGGCGTGCCTGCGGGGGGCGGAGCCCCCATCGCTCCCTCGCAGCGGTTGTGGCGGCGCGAGCGGGTTGTGCGTCGGGAGAGGCGACAGCTGCTGCCCGCCCCTTCTGCCCGCTGACAGCTGCCGTTGCCCGGCGGCCGCCGGTGCCCGCGGGAAGGCGGCCGGTGCCTGCGGGAAGGCGGCCGCGGCCGNCCCTGCTCTCCCCCCACCCCTTCAAAGTTACCTCAGGAGTGGGCGCCCCCCGCAGGACTCGCCGCTTTCCCCGGCTCGGCGCGGGTACAGCCGTCGTTCCCTCCCGCCGGCGTCTGGCGGCGAACGGGGGCTCGGCTGCGTCGCGCTTCTGCCGGGCGCTCGGCCCCCGGGAGGTCGCAGCTCCGGAGCGCAGTCGCCGGCCGCGGTCGGCGAGCCCCTCGGCGGCAAGTCTTGGGGCGCGGGAGCAGGTGGCGGGCGGCCTCAGGGGCCGTGGTGCCTGTTGCCGCCCCTGCCGCCGGTCGGATCGGGCCTCTCTTGCCGCCGCCGGGGCGTAGCGATCTCCGCGGAGCCTCAGCCCCGAGCGGCCCGCGCCGCTCGCCGGCGGGACCTGTTGTTACGCGCAGCTCCCGCGGCCCCCTCGGGCTCAGCGGAGACTTTGGGTCGGCAGCTCTGCCCGCGGCGTTGCCAGGGCCCGGAGGAACTCTCGTGCTTTTCCGCCTGTCCCTCCTTTCCACCTGTCGCCGATGCTGTGGGACATCAGTTCCATGAGAGGATGGACTAGAGCTTGCATGAGCAGACTCGTTTTTTCACGTGTCCTAAACGAATTAGTGTCAGGCACTTTTCTTCTGCTGTGGAGTAGCTGCTGTTCATGCATTTGTGTATGCATCCGTAGGCACACTTTTGTATTTACACATACGGGTACGTGTTTGTGTTGCTTAAGCTGGCAGTGCAAGGATGTTTTGGTTGAAAGCACTGTGGCTACCATGTACCAGGAATTTCTACTGTGAAATATTAGTTATGACCTTGTGGCAAGTTGCAGGTTATTCTTGTTATCTGTTGCACTACCTTTTAAGTAAATTGTAATGAAAATCAACATTTGTTGAGTTGGAGGGGATAATACATTTACTTTTCTTATATATGCTACTTACACGTTTGTCATTTGTTAGTATCTCCTGAGACACTTGTGATTGTTTAATTAAAAACCATAAGCTTCATCCAGATCCTTTTTAAAATCTCAAATATTGTAGTTCCTCCTTCTCTGGAACTTTTCCAATTTTACTCTCTTTTTGGAAGTACCTGAAGTGGGATGTAACATTTAGGAAGTGTACAGATATGGGTAAAACGTTATTCTCTTTAATATTTGTTTTATGGTATGTTATCTGCAAATCTGGGTCAGTATCACTTGATTTTTAGACCAGTAATCTTTTATTACTCTTGATCTATTTACTGACGTAGATGCTTGTACAGCATTTGGGTTCCCATAGGAGAAAGCCTGTGATACAAATAAAACTGAATTAATAATCTATATGCTACCTTTGAAGTTAGGATCTTCCAAATCATTTGCTTCGTTTGCCTTGAAAAGTCTCTCTGATGATTATAGGGTGATGTCCAGTATCTCTCCATTATTCTCTGCATTTACTTGAAGGCCTGCAAGCAAAATAAGGTTATTTTAAAATCTGCTGAGAAACAGGAAGGCAGCAAGATCATTTATTAAAAAAAGCCAAAATAAAAAATTCTGACTGGGCTTTCTTATACTGGAAGCTGCATTTGAATATTCTACAGATCTGTTTTAGATCTAATAGTGGCTTTGTGAACAGAAACACCTTTTTCCATGTTAGACACTGAATGTTTGTTATTTGATGCATCCATGGAATGGCAGCAGGCTGTCAATATATTGCCTTCTCTTGTCACTGCAAGCTAAGGGTTGGTAGGTGACAGGTGTGCTCATGGTTGCAGACACTGTCTCCATGAAGCCAGTGCTCTCTTAAGTAAGTGCTAGACTAGATTCTAACTCACCGAGCTGTAGCTATGAGCCAGATGGAAAGATCTGTGTGTGACTGCTGTGCAGGCTTCCTAGCAGTGCACCAGGGAAGATGGTTGGACAGTGGAAGGTGCTGCAGACTGACTTCCAGATTTGTTGGCTGGTGCTCCAGACTTTTTTGAAAACTGTGAGTGGCTAGAAGATCAGGTTCTGCAAGACAGATCATACTGGCTCTAGCTTTCCAGCTGGAACAAGATGGATGCTGTGAGTTGGTTTGCAGTTGATACTCTACAGCAAATGCTCCATTGTTATTATTTGACACCTTCTTTAGCTTTTATGCAGATTGCTAGGTCATCAGCTGATCTTTCTGGCTAGGAAGGATGTACTACCAAGTGACAGCTCTTGGTGAGGTGAACTCTTAGGTGTCTTACCTCAGACCAAAACCTAGTGGTCAGAGACCCACAGACTCAGTGTTAAAGTTTTGTCATGAAACAGTCACTCTGAAATACAAAGTTCTGCCCTTATTTAGACTTCAAACAATGTATTAATAGCTAAACANTATGGGTAAAACGTTATTCTCTTTAATATTTGTTTTATGGTATGTTATCTGCAAATCTGGGTCAGTATCACTTGATTTTTAGACCAGTAATCTTTTATTACTCTTGATCTATTTACTGACGTAGATGCTTGTACAGCATTTGGGTTCCCATAGGAGAAAGCCTGTGATACAAATAAAACTGAATTAATAATCTATATGCTACCTTTGAAGTTAGGATCTTCCAAATCATTTGCTTCGTTTGCCTTGAAAAGTCTCTCTGATGATTATAGGGTGATGTCCAGTATCTCTCCATTATTCTCTGCATTTACTTGAAGGCCTGCAAGCAAAATAAGGTTATTTTAAAATCTGCTGAGAAACAGGAAGGCAGCAAGATCATTTATTAAAAAAAGCCAAAATAAAAAATTCTGACTGGGCTTTCTTATACTGTAAGCTGCATTTGAATATTCTACAGATCTGTTTTAGATCTAATAGTGGCTTTGTGAACAGAAACACCTTTTTCCATGTTAGACACTGAATGTTTGTTATTTGATGCATCCATGGAATGGCAGCAGGCTGTCAATATATTGCCTTCTCTTGTCACTGCAAGCTAAGGGTTGGTAGGTGACAGGTGTGCTCATGGTTGCAGACACTGTCTCCATGAAGCCAGTGCTCTCTTAAGTAAGTGCTAGACTAGATTCTAACTCACCGAGCTGTAGCTATGAGCCAGATGGAAAGATCTGTGTGTGACTGCTGTGCAGGCTTCCTAGCAGTGCACCAGGGAAGATGGTTGGACAGTGGAAGGTGCTGCAGACTGACTTCCAGATTTGTTGGCTGGTGCTCCAGACTTTTTTGAAAACTGTGAGTGGCTAGAAGATCAGGTTCTGCAAGACAGATCATACTGGCTCTAGCTTTCCAGCTGGAACAAGATGGATGCTGTGAGTTGGTTTGCAGTTGATACTCTACAGCAAATGCTCCATTGTTATTATTTGACACCTTCTTTAGCTTTTATGCAGATTGCTAGGTCATCAGCTGATCTTTCTGGCTAGGAAGGATGTACTACCAAGTGACAGCTCTTGGTGAGGTGAACTCTTAGGTGTCTTACCTCAGACCAAAACCTAGTGGTCAGAGACCCACAGACTCAGTGTTAAAGTTTTGTCATGAAACAGTCACTCTGAAATACAAAGTTCTGCCCTTATTTAGACTTCAAACAATGTATTAATAGCTAAACAAGAAGAATTCCTCAAACCTGATGAACTTTTAAACCCTACTAACCATCACACACACAAAAAAAATCTAATTGTATTTATAAATCTTACAGTATGGTGATTAAAACTGTAGGGATTTTATGTTTTACATGGAGAGTTTAGTGTCCCAAATCTGTCCTGCAACTCTTTCTGACAGCTTTAGTTAACAACTGCCCCATGAGGCTGGCTATAATTGTGTAAAGAACACTTGCACGCTTGGAAGCTTTCTGACCTCTAGAGATTTTGGACAGTTTTCAGAGTCCTTAGAGATATCCCATGGACTGCAGCAATGTGCAAGAGACTGTCTTTGAAGGGGCAAAGAATAAAGCTGTTCTAAAGCCTTATGTAACAGAAATTTCCTTTATCTTCACTTTCCTCTAAGATTTTAATCATTTGTTTTGTTTAACCTTTTAAGAAGAAATGTCCCGTTTTCCATCTTGGTAATTATTTTATTTAAAAAGATACCTCCAACTCTGTTTACTTACTTTGATTACTTGGGATGCAAATAATTTTCAGACCTCATGTAAGCCTACCTGAAATGTGTCCTTTGATCCATAAAACAACCTGAAAAGACAAGAAAACAGGATTTCTAACATGATAGCCTAGATTTTTTTTATCCAAAGCATATATATAGTCCCTTGACAATGTTTTTTTATTTATTTATTTCCTATTGTAGTATGTAAAACAAATAGAGTGAGCAACTCAGATTTGGAGAAGTCTACTGCACTGTGGTTATGTACGTTGCAGAATGAAGCTCTCTGTACTGTTACACAAAGAAACACTTCTAGGGTTAGAGTGAGAAAGTGTTTTAATAAAAAGTACACTTACCAAAAAAAATGGCAAATGATGTTGTCTTTTGATCCCCTACTCTCCATATGCTTTGGAGTGCATCCAGGCTTTACTTTTGCCAGAAGTGGTTTTCCAGTTGTGTTCCAGGGGTTGAGTAACTAGTCAGTATTCAATGCATATGACTTAGAATATACTGTGGTGGAAGAGTCAACTGGGATATCCTTTTAAGCATTCCAAGTGCTTTCCTTCATTCTTCCCTTCCATGGCTCATATTTAAAATCTCGATAGAAGAGCAGAAAAATTGTTCTCTGGTTTTGAACACTTTCTTCCCTTTTAGTAATTTTGGAACTCTCAGTTCTTCTGTTGTCCAGCCAGGCTCAGTGAATCCATATCCCTGCTGCTTAGTGCAGAGCCTGCACATCACTTCTGGGGCTTCAAGATGCAAGTGTGTCTGCCCTCAGACTGATCCTCAGGAGGAAATGGAAAGCTGAGGGGGGATGCACAAGGAGAAAGCAACGAGGAAGGCCTTCTTAGAAAAGGAATTCCTTTTGAATCAAGGAAAGTGGAATTTTGTGGTCTTCTATAAGCAGATAAAAGCTGTAGTCCATACTTTGGACTGGCAGGACGTTTTGCAAGTCCAAAGCTACGTGACTGTGCTGGCACAGTGCTCAGCCCAAAATAAATCTAGCTTCTCAGGAGCCTCCTGCCAAGTATATGATGCAGTCAGATGGCATCTGGAGAGGATTTTCTGTCCCAAACACATTTTCTTGCTGCCTGAGGACAAATTTGGATAAACTCATATATACAGCATTCTCTGAGTCAGTGCTCTGCAGTGTTCCCGAGCCTGCAGACGACTGCTGGTCTCCAAGGCTGTACTAATTGTATTGTGGACTCTAGGTATTTAATACAACATTGAATTAAACAACACTTTGGGTTAAAGTTCAGTATTATAAAAGTTCATGGAAGGAGTAAGCAAGAAACTTTGAGGAATTAAGAGTTTGTTGTCCCAGAAGCTTAGGTTCCCAAGCTATTCTTACATGTGAAACAGCTTTGCCTAAAATTGTCAGATTAATTTCTATTGATCTTTCTCAGATTTTACCAGTAGTGTTATGTGCTACATTATTTATGTTCTACAGTGCTGGAGTCATTAGAAACAACTAAAAAGCCCACAACAAACAATAAAACCTGGCTCTAAAGGAAATCAGTGGGTAGATGAAAGATAATCATTAGTGCTTATTTGCTATAAATCCTGATTCATAAGAGCTTCCTCTTATGTGTATGTGGGGAAATACTGAAGAAAGTTAATTTATTGGAATTTTCAGTAGCCCTGTCAATAGAAGACATTCTGTAGAGCAGAGTCTTGTAACAGGCTTCAGGAAGACCATTGTCAGAATCTGATGTGGAAATGAGGATGTGATAAAATCATTTTCAGTTCTCCCTGTAAGTGTTCTGCAATATTTTAAGGACTGGGTAATTAAGTATTTATGAAAGGTTCACTTCTAAAAACAAAAATCAAATTGAAAAAAAGCAAATACTTTTTTTCTTTCCTATTCAAACTCTAAGTATCCTGTTCTCTGCATGATTATTTCCAGACTGACTGCAGCTGTGGAACAACAATTCTTCATATATTTGCATTTTGTAAATTACATTCATGTCCTTCTTGTCCTTCTTGTGGTTGCTTGTTCATAATAACCTGCAAGTTAGGAAGGTGATTCTCAGAGTCTGAGAAGTGGGAGTCTGTAGAAGCAAATGCAGTTAGGTCAGTCTGTCTGTCTGATGCTGTCTCTGATTGCAGAAACATTAGGCCAAAGTAAAAATAGATGAATGACTCACCTAGTTAGGTAATTTCAGGAACTGTACTATGAGTGTTCATTGGTACTACTACTGTGTTGAAACCAGCAAAAACTTACACTCTAGGTTATGAAAGCATGAGGTTTTTGGTAGTATAAGACCAAATAAAAATAAGTAAATTATTACAGAAGACATTGAACCTGTGAAACTGTATTACAGTAGTTCTTATTTGTAAGTGCTGAAATGTGAATGTATTATCTTGTAACCAGCAGAAAGTATGAAGGGAGCAAAGAAAACAAACCCCATGTTATCTAGATAGACTGAGAAAAATCTGGTTGTGTGCTCATAACTGATCCAGATCAGACAGTCCCTCAATCCTGGAGCTTAAATATTTTTGGTCTGCTGGTTTGGGTGACCTCCCAGTTCAATACTGAGTGTCAAGAGACCTCTGCTGGAGGGCTGCCTCAGGGCTTCTTGGGTCTTACTGGGACAGATTCTGCTGGGGAAGAATATAAACCTCTGGTTTTGTTTTGGTTTATTTGTGTAGTGTGGGCTTAAGAATTAAACTGTTCAAATAATTCATCTGCCCTGTTTACAGCTTTGCTTTGGTTCTGAAAGTGAGAACAGGGGGAGAGACTCTCCTCTAGTGCTTTGCCATAGCGCCTCTGCTGGCTTCCTAGAGCTGTGAGAGAAGGATGCTTGTGGATAATAAATTCATTTTGTCCATGGGCAGTAGTTCGGAACAAGGATTGTCAAGCAGGAAATTTGTGCTGCAGAAACTGAAGTGGAGGAGACACTGGGTAGTGCTGGAAATTTACTTGAGACTGAAAGACAGACAGTGAAGGAAAAGGGAACTGAGGCCAGTGTTGCAGAAATAGGTGGAACTGGAAATAACTGGAAGAAAAAAAAAATGACAGATGTGTGGTTCAAGAAGGAGACACCAAGACTGGCTAAGGGGTTTGAGATGGGTTCTGGAAAGCAAAAAAAGAGTGAAAATTGTAAATTACTAAACACAGAAATTGTCTGGAATAAAGAATGGATGAGGCTGAGTCCACCTGAGCTTGAACAAAGATTTTGGGGATTTATGGGAGTGGTGGCAGAGGCAGCATTTCTGAACCCATGTGTAAATACCAGTCCTCAGTGCTGGGTTGCACATGGGATGACTTCTACTGCTTTTCATCAGTCTGTACAAGTGGTGTGCTTTGTGAGAAAGGTTGTGATTCTTCATGTTGTAAGTATTTATGTGTGGTATTTTGTCTTATTTTTTAAAGCTAGGAAATTGTGCTAAAAGCCTTGCAGTTCTGTCATTTTAATAGTGTTCTTTCTATGGGAAAGACTTATGTTGTTTTTTGTTCATTTTTGTTTTGGGCAGGGGGGTTGCTTGGTTTGTTTTGCTCCCTACCTCCAGCTTCCTCATACATTTTCTAAGCAGGCTCTAAATGTGCTGTAAACCACAAAATGTTCTTGTTGGTCTTTTGTCCTCCATCCAGTTTATATCCATGTTGTGGATACCATGCTTTAGAGGAAATTACACGTTACTCCAACTAAGATCTTTGTGGTTCTGAGGAAAATAGCAGAAATTATTCCTTTCTTACAACACACTCAAATACCATAGAAGAAGAGCTGTTTGAAGGAAATATCTGGTCAAGATTTATCACCAGAATAAAAGTAGTTAGTTGTATTATCTTTTTGTAACCAGGGAGTTATAAGTCAAGTGAACGTGAGGGATGCAGTGCAGGAATAGGGATGAGCAGCTGCCTGGGTTGGAATCACCACTGGCATTTGGGAACTGACTGTTCCTGGATTATTTCTTCCACGATGAAAGGCTGCAGTGTATGCTGCCTGCTTCTCATATTTTTATAAGTAGTCATAAATTATTGTAGTCCTAGTTCAAAAAGCTGACTGACTTCTACCTGCTGCATATCTGTGTTTTCCCTCCATTTTAGAGCCAGGTGATACTGTTCACCCTGTTGCCATCTTCTGAAGGCACTTCCACTCTCTCCATAAGCTCTCCAAGCTTTCAGCTCGTGGCTGAGTTTGCCCTGAAGCAGTCTCTGCTTTTCCTTTTTATTTTTTTTCCCTCAGCTTAACTCCTGATTGATTACTCATCTCTTCCTATATATGAACTAGGGGATCTCAGGCAAAGCTGATGTGAACTAGATTTAAGCCAAATAAAGTCCAGTTCCTGACCTTGGTACCGTGAATAACAGACCTGTGCAATTAATTGCTGAAGTGTATGGTGGATGCTAAAAGCTTATGTGGATTTTAAGGGAGTCTGGGTAAGTTCATGAAAGATAAACAGTTTGAGATTTACTAAATATAGAAAATCACATCTGGCTTAGCAAGTTCCAGAAGAAAATGGGAGCAGACTTGGGATATATATGTTTTTACTGTTCAGTGGCATCTATTTACAGCTAGTGTTGAGGAGCAGGATACTAACAGAAATGGATCTCACACTGACCTAACAGAGCTGCTGTCATGCACTTTCCTTACATCCTCTAGCTAAAGCTGATCATGATTTTCTAATTCTTGTCTAATCCTGATGTATGAAAATCAAACCACAAGCACAGCAGACTTAGGGGAGGGAAAAAAAGATCAAAAATGTGCCTCCTCTCTTACAAGGCACGTAGCTCTCCTTCAGTTCATTTATAAATTTTTTTTTCCTCTGTCTTTAGTGAAAATTGTAAATGTGAGGCCACAGAAACAACAGGAAAATCTTGCATAAAATTATGGGAAAGACCACTGAAGGTGAGGCTAGTACAGAGAAATTTACTTGCATAATTAAGTGGTGTCATTTCAAGGAAGGGAGACCAGCACATGGAACCTGTCCTTGATACTGTGCTCTTTGTGGATCTTCCTTATTTGTACTACAACACAGATTATTTTTTTGACCAGATTACTAGGCCTGTTGGGTTTGGTTTACCAAGAGTGGAACATAAGTAACTGGTCTTAGAGAAAAATGCAAATAGTTGAGCTGAGGCAGTTTATGATTTTGATTATATTGGTTCTTGCAGCCTGGCTTAACCTGTGAAGATCTGACACCTTTTCTTTTTATTTATAAATTAATTTTCCTTCCACCTATCTAAGTCAAACTGACCTGCCCTGTCAGTTCTGCTTACTGAAGGAACTGAATGTTCCACATAATGCAGTCTGCTTATTTCACTGGGGAAGCCAAATTCTTAAAGGTGAAACAGTAGATCCTGATGGTTTCTATCATTCTGACTGTTGCTGACTGAATTACAGAGTATTTTCTTCTTGTGTCCTCTAGGTACGTTTCTCCTACATGCGGATGAAGTATCTCTTCATCTCTTGGTTAGTAGTATTTATTGGCAGCTGGGTTATGTATGTTCAGTACTCCACCTACACAGAACTATGCAGAGGACATGACTGTAGAAAAATAATAGTAAGTATATTTAGCATAGCCTTCTTAAGTGTTTGTTGTGTCCAATTCCTCAGCCAATTCAGTCAGTGCCACATGTAAATGAATCACAGTTGGCTATTGCATTGTGTTGAAGTAATATTACCTCCTCAATTACAGATAAAAGCAGTTATGTTTCTTAACATTGTTTTGGTATAGGGTTCTTAAAATGGTTTTCCTAAGATTGTTCTTTCAAGAGTCAGGTGCTGGAAGAGATACAGTTGTTGCTTATTTTCTTGGGCAATTTGTTAATTACTTTTCTCCCTGTTTGTTTCAGTGTGATAAATACAAGACAGGAGTTATTGATGGGTCAGCATGTAGCAGTCTTTGTGCTAAAGAAACACTGTATTTTGGAAAATGTTTGTCAACAAAGCCCAATAATCAGGTAAGGCTTTCCTCATCCAACCCAGTTACATTATTTCCATGGAAATGTCATTGTCTGGCACATAAGTACACCTTATTATCAGTAAACTGTATCTGCTTAATAGAGATTATTTCAAACTTTATTTGCTATGACATGCAAAGCATGTCTTTATATCTATATATATACCAATATACATATATAGGTATAAGAAATATTAACAGTATAGTATAAAAGTAGATATAGTATGTACCTATATATAGTTATATAATTCCTATACGTAGAGGGTTGTATTATTATAATCCATATGTATTTTAGAAACATTTATATATAAAAATATAAAATATACTGGAGCTTTCCATGGTTTGACAGACTAACTGCTTTTGCTACTGTGCTGCCCAGATAGGAGCAGCAGGCTCTTACCAACCTAAGCAGAGGTGGTGGTAATGCCAATATATTGTTTATCAAGCTGGTTTTGTACCTAGGGAGTGTTGTGTCAGGATCCTGAGCAGCAGCAGCAGCAGCAGATTGCAGAGGCTGCCATTGTTTCAATGTGCACTGACTGTATGAAGGACTTACATTTGCAGTCTGTGGTGCTACTCCACTCTTGAAGCAGTGGTCAGAGTACAGGTGGTCTGTAGATTCTGAACTTCTATGGTGTTTTTTACCTTTCTTCTTCTTTTCCTGCATAGATGTATTTAGGAATCTGGGGAAATCTGCAAGGTGTTATAAAATGCCAGATGGAAGAAGCTGCTCAACTTGATTTTGGTACTGACCCAGAACCAAGGAAGGAAATAGTCCTGTTTGATAAACCAACAAGAGGAACCACTGTTGAGAAATTCAAAGAAATGGTATATGGTCTTTTTAAAGTAAGTATATACTTAGTCTATTTTGACAGCAGGAAATGCCCTATTTTACCAGCCTTGTTCAAGTGCATGTTAGAAAAATAATCAGCACAAAAACAGATTTTCCCAGAGGTGCTTATCTCAAAGCTTGAAGAAACTACCAGGTTTTTTTTCCAAAAAGGAAGCTTTTCAGGCATCTGATAGCAACTCCTGTAACATCCACAACCAATGAAAACTAGAATGTTAGCATTCCCTATCATACTATATCCACAGGAGAATAACAGGAGATAGTGACAGGTGGCTAGGTGGTAGTTAGTGAAATCATACTTAATCTTTCTCATTTGTTGCTTTTAGGCAAAACTGGGTGAACAAGGAAATCTTTCAGAACTGGTTAATCTCATCCTGTCTTTTGCTGATGGAAACAAAGATGGCAGAGTTTCTTTGCCAGAAGCAAAATCTGCATGGGCACTACTGCAGCTGGAAGAGTTCCTGCTGATGGTCATCTTGCAGGATAAAGAACATACCCCCAAGCTGATGGGTTTTTGTGGGGATCTCTATGTGACTGAAAGAGTTGAATATACCTCTCTCTATGGAATCAGCCTTCCATGGATTATAGAACTTTTCATTCCCTCTGGCTTCAGAAGAAGCATGGACCAGTGGTTTACTCCATCATGGCCAAGAAAAGCAAAAATAGCTATAGGGCTTTTAGAATTTGTGGAAGATATTTTCCATGGACCTTATGGAAACTTCCTTATGTGTGATACAAGTGCCAAAAATTTGGGATATAATGAGAAGTATGATTTGAAAATGATGGACATGAGAAAAATTGTGCCAGAAATGAATTTGAAGGAAATAATTAAAGAGCGTCAGTGTGAATCAGATTTGGACTGTATTTATGGCACAGACTGCAGAACTCTCTGTGACCAAAGCAAAATGAGATGTACCACTGAAGTAATTCAGCCAAACTTGGCAAAAGCCTGTCAGCTACTTAAAGACTATCTGCTTCGTGGTGCTCCTCCTGATATCCGTGAAGAACTAGAAAAGCAACTGTACCTGTGTATTGCCCTTAAAGTCACAGCAAATCAGATGGAAATGGAGCATTCTTTAATACTCAATAACTTAAAAACTTTACTGTGGAAGAAAATCTCCCATACTAATGATTCTTAGCTTCTCCACCAGCAGAATATTGATGCCTGCCACTAGAGGTGGCCTACCACCTTTGATAATGATCTGCAGCATTTTTTAAAGACATTTCTATACTCCTGCTCTTCACTGAGTACCTTATGGCAGGACTTCTCAAAGAGCATGCCCCTGAAAAGACTGGGCAAAGGCCAGAAGCACTTCTGGTGTTCCAGTGCTGTTATGAAACAAAAACCCTGCATGCTTGACTGTTCTGTGCACTGTGTCAGATCTTGAACAGGATGAAAATATTCACTGTGCCACCACATCCACTGATGGAACATCGCCCAGTTCTGTGAAAATCATTGCTCACTTGTGAAATACCTGCAGAAGAAGAATCCCAAGTAATTCTGTGGAGAACCACCATCACTGCAAAGAACGTGTCCAAGTCCAAGCCTCTGTTGTGAATAAACTGAACTGTGAGACTGAAGTTTACTAATACCCTGGCATGGCAGAATTTGCACATTAATAATTTTTAAACTGTGGAAAATGAGAATTTTATTCTAGAACTGAGAGGTTGTAATATGAGATTTGAATTAGATTCTGTTTACACCTTGTTACCTCATGCTTACATCTTGAATGTTCTTGACATAGTTCACTTTTAATTAGTCCTTATACAATGAATCGTACTGGGAGCCAAGAAGTTTAGAATGTATTATTTCTCAAATCATGCATATGGTCTAGCAGCAATATCAACATCCATTTCAGAAACTGTAGCTTACTCTACTTCAATTAAAACCTTTAAACCAAATTAAGCTGTAGCAAATATTGAAAAGCAAGGAGTTTGTGGACTAGAGCTATTGGACAAGAATTGAAGTTACTTTAACTTTTAAAAACACTGATAGCAAAACCATCCCAAGTTAAAAAAAGGAAGTTTGCATAGTGTAGGAATCTGCTCTATGACATGAAACAAGTTAACAGTTGTGGATAGTCTTTGACTCTTTATTGACCTGCCAAATTTAGCTACAGGCTTGTAATTAAAACCTCTTACTACTGCACGATGTAAGCCAGAGCTAGACCTGAACTGCAGGACAGAGGCTGTATTGTTCAGGATCATGGAGTATTGGTTCCATAGCAGCCTATGAGATTGTAACAGCTAGGGATGAGGTGGAACCCAAGTCAGCTGTAGTGTTATCTCCTTCCTGCTAGTAGCACCTGTGAGTCACTGCTCAGTCTCTAGTCACCCAAAGCACCATCTGATCCTGGCTCTCCCCAGGGCATGGCCACTGTGCCACCTTCAGTCTGCACCCATTTACATCTATGTTCACACTTACTCAGAAGTGGATGTACATAGAACACTGCAATACCATGCTCAATACTTCATGTTTAAGAAATGCTTTAGGTATGTAGTTTAATCCTTAATGATTTCATTGGCAGTCATCCAGGTACTTCTAAATCCTGGCTCCTTCATTCATTTTCTTAGGTAGAAGAAGCACAAGCTTTATTTAAATATTTGAGACATTGTTAATTGCTTTGGTTATCCTGTATTAAGTGCATTCCTTGAATGATTAAATCATAGTACAGGATCAATAAAATCACTTCTATCACATGTAATAGTAGGCAGCTTGGGTTGAGTGGACTGTTCTATATACATCACCTTTTTAGTTTAAGAATTACTATCCTAATGTTGATTATTGTCTCAACTTGATATTGTTCTTCTACAACAAGCTAGTAAGTATTTGTTGTCAGCAATGCACTCAAATGTAAAATGGTCATGTTACTGGTGGAAAAAAATCTGACTAATTGCTACTAGGTTTGGGCAGAATTACCCAGTCCAAAATTATGTTGGGTATTTTGGACAACTGGAAAACATGTTTAATAATGCAGTTTGTTTCATGGAACCTTCATTTTTATTGCTGTTGCATACAGTTGGAGCTTTCATTGGAATAAAAAAGATACAGTTGTTTACAGTAAATCATAGGCCTCCTTTTCTCTTCCAATAGCAGTACTTGCCATCTCAAAACCTTCCTCCATGGAGCCTGACTCATGTTTAAACTCTGCAAGCAACTTCAGTAAGCCTAATAAGAAAAGTAAGATGTGCTTCTAAACTGAGCTGGAGGAGAAAATAAGGGATAAGGACAAGTCAGGGCCTATGTAGCTAAACAAATACAGACAATTTAAAAGAGAAGTATCTTGTCTAATGA
>VYZU01019339.1:25475-36821 GCA_013401355.1 Ceyx cyanopectus | reverse complement strand
CTCAATAACACAAAAATCTCACTCACATTTTTATTGCTGTTGCATACAGTTGGAGCTTTCATTGGAATAAAAAAGATACAGTTGTTTACAGTAAATCATAGGCCTCCTTTTCTCTTCCAATAGCAGTACTTGCCATCTCAAAACCTTCCTCCATGGAGCCTGACTCATGTTTAAACTCTGCAAGCAACTTCAGTAAGTCTAATAAGAAAAGTAAGATGTGCTTCTAAACTGAGCTGGAGGAGAAAATAAGGGATAAGGACAAGTCAGGGCCTATGTAGCTAAACAAATACAGACAATTTAAAAGAGAAGTATCTTGTCTAATGACTGAGGTATGTAAGGTGCTCAGCTGTGACAGTACCTGTTGCAGAAGCAGCCAGAGCATCCCGAAGCCAAGTGCATGGAGGCGACTGCTTCAGTTACTGGAGGAAGCTTAAATACTTCAGTAGAAGAAGCTACAAGTTAAGCCACAGTGGGGAAAGTGCTGCCATTTGTATTCCTGAAAGCCTAAGGCTGCCTTTGGGCAGAGGAGACACCTACTGCAACTACTCTGGTTTTCTTCTTGAGCTACATGCTGATTCCCCTGTAACATTAAATATGCTGAAAGAAGAATGGTGAAGGACATGTAAAACCCTTTTTAAACATTTACAAACTTTTTGTAGTTAGAAGCAGCAAATTCTTTTGATGCTATTCATGCCCAAAATTAATCTGATCAATTTCACCTTCTTGTGGGAATAATTCTAATGCAGCAGCCTGGGGTTGGAAGTCTGTCACCTCTCCTCTCTGTGACACAGATCAATTCATACAATACTTTGAAGGGAAAAAACACCCCTTAAGGCTACAGAGTATATGGATCATAAAAAAGACTGTATCTTTAGGAGATCTATTAATAATCCAGTCTTACACAATTGCTTACTCAATAAATTTATTGCCACTTTTTCCAAAGCTTCATAGAAAATTGTGGAAGTTGTCTTAGCTATCAGCTGCACGCTCCTGGGCCCTGAGAAAGCTGGCCTTCTTCTGAGCAACACGGTCCTTCTTCTGGGCAAGGGACATCTTGGGACAGTTCCACCTGCAGTGCAAGCACAGTGCATGATATAGCCAGGCAGAAATAAGCAGGGATGTGGTGAACAACAGCTGGGATTAAGAGTGCTACTCTAGAATATACTACCACTTCTGTAACACACTGTATTTCCTCATAATGATTTAGGGTTGTAACTAGCACAACTCTAAAGGGCATGGTTAAGACTGCAGCAGTTTAATTCTCAAAAGGAAAGCTCAGTACTTTTTGTGACTAGAGTATAGACAGTATCAAGACCAATACCATAGCTGTGCCTATTTTTGACAAATTAGCCAGCCTGCCCTCAACTGAAGAGAAGCAGCTTTGCCACTGGAAACACTAAGACCTGAAGATACACACTAAAGAGTTCCAGCTATTCAGGCCACAAGCATTTTCCACTTTCTTCTTATATATATAGTTAAGACTTTTTATATTTTAGATTCCTGCTGCTAAAGTTAACTCCTGACAAAGTTACACAGAACTGCCTGGGTCTTTATCTAACCTAAAACACACACGTGAGTTTTTTAAACAGCTGCAATGTGAATTACATTACTTGTTCTAATGTAAAGTATCACATTCATGTTGAAGAGGATGAGAGTTTTACCTCTTTTTCTTAACTTCTCTCTTGGGTTTCTTTTCATGGACTGGATTATCCCGTATAGCAGCATGGGCTTTTTTATACATTTCTTCCATCTTAAACAAACAAACACACACAACAACAATAAAACAAACAAACACAGAAATAAATACAAGCAACAAATAGTGAAATTCTTCATAGCAGACCCATTGTAAAATCCATGACAGTTTCTTACCAGAGTGTGCATGAGTGTTTCATCACAATACAGCCCCTTAATTGTGTGTGGCTGCCTTTATTATAAACATTATAGTTTACATTTACATTATAAAGCTTCTTATTAAGAGGAGAAAAATTAGAAGTTGTTGTGAAAGTAGGTACAGGTTAACAAGAGTTACAAGAACCACGACAGGCCTGCACTGTCCCAAACACAACTATCACTCCATAAAGGCACCAATCATAAGAAAACATTTTCTGGTGGTTAAATAAGACCACAATTAAGATCCCAGCTGTGAAAGCTTTTAGGTGTAAAAAGAATGTCTAGCTGTTGACACAAGTCCTGTATTGTTTGTTCAGTAAAATAGATGAAGTTGGCATTTACAGTATAATTTAAGTCTTTACTAAAAAATAACTGTTTACTAATTTTTTTGTAACCTATGTTTACTGAAAAACCCAAACCCCTAGCAATAAAGGGATTAAGAATTTCCTTGGGTTTTCCACAGCCTAAAAAGGGACTGTGAGAATGTTTCTGCTTCAGGACTGCTAACCGGGGAAAACAATCACAAACATTACAGGCAGCAAGACAAGCCACCTGAAAGAAGCAAGAGAAGCACCTTGGTAATCTGATGTTTTGAACAAAATGATCTAAGTATTACAGTACCACGCATCACACACTGTAGATGCAAGAGATGCTGGCTTCTACCAGGGAGCCAGCTTGGCTGTTCTCTATACACTTGGGATGCAGACCTACCTATAGGGTCACACAAACCATAGAACACATTTGACATAGAGCACATCCTCACAGCTGCTGCAACCACCATAGCTGCAGAAGTGACAGGCTGTGGTGCAGGCTTAGGAATGAGTGGGTAGCTTCTATAGAAACTTCAAAGTAGCAAAACAAAACCAAAGACCATCCCAGTTCCAGCTTAGAATGCAGTCCTATAAGCTTAGATTTTAGGTCAGATGTTAAACTTCACAGCAAGAAAAAAAGACCTTGCTTTCAAAACAAGCCTCTGATATACTACAGAGCCCTTAGCGAGGGAAAGAGTATTTTCTTTGCATGGATGGTGTACAACATGAATTGTATCATTACACATATCAAGCTTATTTGCATTACTGAAGAATTCCTTATGCACCTCTACTAATGCACAAGAGCCAGCCAGATGAATCTTACCCCATCAGGTGTTATGTTGTTCTTGATGTACTGGGAGAACTGTTTCTTGTAAGCATCCTCATCCTCCTCCATCAGGTAGCGCATGTAATCTGCCACATTCTGGCCCATGATGTGCTTGCGGTGAACCTCTGCATTGAACTCTTTGCTTTCAGAGTCATACCCAGGGAAACGCTTGGTACTGTGGAACAGCAGTTAGTCACATGAAGACATATTGCCCAATGCTCAAATTCAGAGGCTGGGTTCAACACAGAAATGATCAATACATCAGATTCTCCCTACAGGTAACTGAGGCGTAAGCACTTCTAATGAAAAATGAAGGGGTAAGGAACAGAAGTTGTCAGTTGAGCTCAGCTGCAATCAGTCCCGTCTTGAAACACTGTAGTACATCACACACACACCAAGGACCAACTACAGAGTGTTCAGTCATTGGGAGTATCATCATGTAGCAGCCAAGGCAGAAAAACTGGGCAATTAGTCCAGTGAACTGGATAGTGGGAGATGGTAGGAAAATACTCAACAGACCACAGAGTTTTCCCCACTGCTGCTAGCAGAAAGCAGCAGTCAACTGTAGCATCAGTGTTAGGTAACACTGCCAAAAAGCTCACCTCAGTCATTCACAGCCTGTAATGAACTGCCAAAATTTCCATGTGGCAGTTTTAAGTGCAGGTGGACTGCTCAGACCCACTATTGTACTGACAACTCTGAAATTCACGTGCACGAGAACAGCTAAAGACATAAACCAACAGAATGCTAAAGGGTATTAGAGCATTCACTAACTTCTTGATTCTGAAAGCAACGAGATGGCTCTTTAGTTTCTAAAAGCTTAACAGCATCAATTGCTAGTTGCAAGACTCCCAGCAGCACCATCAGAATTGCACTTAGGTGCAGTGAAATTCCACTTAATTGCAAGAAAAAACTAACCAACAAACCAAACAAAAAGGAGCCTACCCTAGAGCCCAGGCTACAGAATCATTAGCAAGTAATAACTGTTATTTCAACATACAGTGACAGCATTGGTACACTCTCACAAAGAGAAGCATCTCAGGTTAATTCTAAAGAATTTACCTATGAGGGATGGACAGACCACCATCCACTGCACCCTTCAGAGCACCGAAGACTTTGTTTCCAGTGGTAGTTCTGGCAAGACCTGCATCCAGGTAGCACGTGAAAGCACCAGGCTTTCCATCCACGCTCTCCACGTTGTATTCGTCACCAGTCACCTCAACTTGGCCTTCGTAGATCTTATCAAGGCCAAATTTATTCAGAAGCTGGGAGTGGGGGGAGAAAGAAACACTTCTCAAATCTGTTCCATTTACAACAAAATGAAGAATCCTCATCACCTTAAAACACATATTTGCAGTGGAATCTGCATCTTTTTTAACAAATTATAAGCACCTCATACTAATAACAAAGCTTTTAACAACCACCACTGTAAGCATGTCTGTCAAGTTTCAACCTTTTGTTCCAACAGGTACACCAGTGAACTTAAGACATTCGCAAGGTCATATGGAAAACGGATGGGTGCCATTTACATGATTTCAAACTCTTTAAGGTACATTTCTTACATTTTTATCCCGACTCCCTCCCTCCACCAAACTTAAGCGCTGAGACTTAAAAGTGGGCTGCTGTAGCTGAAACTGCGTGCTGCCATACTTCTGTGATTTGACAGTCACAAAAGGCCATCAAATCTATATGGTAAAGAGCAGAAGTTATTATTCAGGGAAGGCCAGAGCAGGGTATCTTCACTAACAGGCAGCTGTCCCGGGGCCCAGCAGATACGTACCCTGCGCGCCAGCAGCAGGCCCGTGCAGTAGGCCGCGGCGTAGTTGGTCAGGCCGACCTTCACGCCGTACCTTGGCAGCTCGTGGGCATAAGCAGCACAGACAATCATATCACCCTCGATCCTGGCATAGGCAATCTGACAACGAAACAAACAGGGCATTCTCACAATGATCCCGGGCTCCATTTAGTCTATGTCACATCATTCAGCTGACAGCAATTCAGATTGAAAAAAAAAAAAAAGCTGTCATTAACTCCTCAGGTACAGATGCGAAGAATTCAAGGCTGCATTAGGTACAGAAAGTGTATGCCAACAACTTTTACTTCTCCACATCCACCACAAGTCCAGGAAACAGCCTATGAAAGCATCCTCTCACAGAATCCTCTTGGTTGTTGTTGGTTCTGTCCCCCCATTCTGACACACCTCAGGAAGAGGCAGAGTGCATCCATACAGGGTTTGTGTAACTCTGCTCCTAACCTCACAGGGGGATTTTATTAACAGCTCTGAGATTTTCATCATCTCAGTCTCCTGGGAGGCAGCACTACTATCAGACACAGTTCTGCTCTCACACATAGAACCTTCTCCTCTTGACTCCCACACCTTCCCTCTACATCCAAAAGCTGTCCCCTTTTGGAAGGATTTCCTACATACTGGAAAGCACTGGCACTCAGCTGTAAGCACCTGCCAGCACTCACTTGAGAGTTTCAAAGACAAAGTAACTTCATCAAGATCATACAGTTTGTCTGCATTAACTGTGAAAACAGCACTTTCCATTGTTCTCAACATATAATTAGTCTGTGAAGAACCAACAGCTAAATAGCTTTTCTAGCTTTTTGAGCTTAACAACACACATATATATATATATATTTATGATAGAACAAATACACCTGAGCTTTCAACTTCAAAACTAGTCAAAAGATGTTGAAACAAAGCAAACCACAAGAAACTGCCTATGATGCATCATGCAACTCCATATACTTAGTAAGCATGAAGAAATGCCTACTGTTCTTATTCAGCAGTCTCCTTTAATCTCACAGGGAAGCCAACAGAAGGCCTGGCTGCTGCAATGACCCATGTAACATCACAGGAAAAAAAGCCTCTCAAAACAGAGGGCACATTTAAGTACAGTGCAGTAGTCAAAGCAGTTGACAGGTCTGTCAACTTTGTTATCTTCAGTCAAGCAAAAAGGCTCTTTTCAAAGGGCTTCAAACACAGCACACAAAGAAAAACAGATTTTCCCTTTAAAATCTTCTACTTATTGCATGCAGCATCATTATGACAACACAATCTTCTGTTACAAACAACGTTGCTGATGAATGTTAACACCAGTAAAACTTACTTTGTATCACAAATACGGTTTACTACTGAAGTTGTGTCAGCATTAAAGATCAGAATCCTCCAAGAAATATTTTACAATATAAAACGTGCTCAGATCAAGCCTAAAAACCCACATCTGCTTCATCCACCTGCCCTTCTGTTTAGTTCACTGGGAAGGCTGTGAAGAAAGCAGCAAGCACCACAGACCTTACCTGGCAAATGATGTCTCTATTGGTGACACGTACAATCATCCTGTATTTAGGGGTGTTGTACTTGTTTTTGTCTTGAATTACCAAACGTTTCCGGGCATAGTAATCAGTTTTTCCCTCTGAAAAACAAGTTATAATGTGGAAAACGTATGAATAAAAAAAGGGGGAATATTCATCAATGACATTTAATTGTATTTTGCAGGCAATTTAACAATACCTCTCCTTCTCCTGAATTTCACTTGGTATCTCTTGAAGTACGCCTTGTTCTTGACAACTTTCACAAACCCCTTGAGTAAGAAATATAACTAGATGTTACCGACATGTAATCACATAAGCCAAGGCTATTCAACACATCAAAACCCAGAATTTCCATAATTTCCACAGGAACTAGAGCACACTTATCCCCACAGCCTCCTAATAGGTCCAGGAGAAAGCCAGGAGTTACATCCCTTCCCTGAGCATCCGCCTGCGAGGCCGAAGCCATCATAACCGTGGCCATTTCCAGCCACTGTCCCCCAGCAGACCCCGAATTCTGCCAGAGCCGCTTCTCCCGGAGCCCCGGGCGCGGTCAGCGCGCTTTGCTGACATCGCTCCGCGTCAGACTCTCCCCAGCACCTGCCGACGCGCACCCCGCGGCTGGTCTGTCGGACTCCAGCCCTCCCCAGCACTCGAGCTCTGCACCGACTGCCGCGGGGCACCAGCGGCTCTGCCCGACCCAGCCCCGCCACCACGAGCCTGTGGCCTGGGCCCGACCCAGACCGCTGGGGCACCGGGCCGGCAGGCCAAGGCACGAGACAGCGGCGCGGACGACGGCGGGGCCGGGCAGGGCCCCACCGAGCCGCCTTAAGCGAGCCCGCGGCTCAGCCGAGCGCTAGCGGCAGCCATTGCCACGCTGGAGCCGCCGCAGCCGGGCCCGGGCCCGAGCCAATCGGGCTCCATCCGGGCGGACAGAGCCACGGAACGGGCGCAGAACGGCGGGCAGAGCCCCCCCTCGCCCCGGGGATCCCGCGGGGGCCGGTACTGACCATCGTGCCAGGTACTGTCCGGTCTAGGCCTAGACCGGGGCCCGCTCCGCACGACAACTGCGCTCCGCAGCAAGGGGGAAAAGGCCGCGCCCACCGCGCAGCCGCAGCTCCTGGCCGGGCCGGCGGGGCGGGGCGACGTGGGACGGACGAGGCGCACCGCCCGGCCTGTTCCCGGCGCTCGGCGGACCGTCCCCTGCCGGCCTGGGGGAGCGACAGCACGGCCTCGCCGCGGCTCTGCGGGCACAGCTCGGGCCTCGGCGCCGCACCGGGATGGGCTTTATTCTCGTGTCACCGCTTCCGAGGCTTCCTTCGTGAGCTTCTTAAGCCGTTAGTAGCAAGGGATGTATCAGAGCAAAGGGAACAGAGAAATATTGATCAAATAGTAAAGAATTGAAAAAATAAACCAGCAAAAGCCTATAGAATGCTATTGCTAAAATAACATCGTATTGGATGATATGATCCTGCCTGGCAGGGGGGTTGAACTCTAAGATCTCCAAGGTCCCTTTCAACCCCTAATACTCTGTGATACTGCGATAACTCACAGATGCTTGGGGTAATTGATATTTGATGAATTAAAGCATGAATAGATACTTGTGCACGTATATATCCGTATACTGGGACAAACAGGTCCATCAGATTTCTTGCCATTGTCCAAGTACAGAAACCCAGCATCCTGATGCATTTGCCTGGTTATCCTCATCCACTTTGCTGGAACCAAAGAACAACAAACCTAAGCTAATTGTTGTATGTAGACCAACATTTTTAGAAGTTACTAATTTAATAAAAATAAGCACAAGAGAGTGAAAAAAATTTTTCTTACCTCAGGAAAGTACCAGCATGGATCCTACTAGGTAGGAACCTGCTAGCTTCAGGAATTATTTAACTGCCTAAGTCTGATTTTTACCAAGCTCAGAATTCTGTTTGCTCCTTGGTTCTTACGTGAAGTGACTCTCGGGGGGTGTCTTGGCTGCTCCCCAGCACTGAAAAGGGTGCTCGGCAAGAAGGGTCTGCTGGCAACTGCTGGGCAAGGGCTTTCTTTGAGAAATGCCNCAGCGGCGCGGACGACGGCGGGGCCGGGCAGGGCCCCACCGAGCCGCCTTAAGCGAGCCCGCGGCTCAGCCGAGCGCTAGCGGCAGCCATTGCCACGCTGGAGCCGCCGCAGCCGGGCCCGGGCCCGAGCCAATCGGGCTCCATCCGGGCGGACAGAGCCACGGAACGGGCGCAGAACGGCGGGCAGAGCCCCCCCCCGCCCCCGGGGTCCCGCGGGGGCCGGTACTGACCATCGTGCCAGGTACTGTCCGGTCTAGGCCTAGACCGGGGCCCGCTCCGCACGACAACTGCGCTCCGCAGCAAGGGGGAAAAGGCCGCGCCCACCGCGCAGCCGCAGCTCCTGGCCGGGCCGGCGGGGCGGGGCGACGTGGGACGGACGAGGCGCACCGCCCGGCCTGTTCCCGGCGCTCGGCGGACCGTCCCCTGCCGGCCTGGGGGAGCGACAGCACGGCCTCGCCGCGGCTCTGCGGGCACAGCTCGGGCCTCGGCGCCGCACCGGGATGGGCTTTATTCTCGTGTCACCGCTTCCGAGGCTTCCTTCGTGAGCTTCTTAAGCCGTTAGTAGCAAGGGATGTATCAGAGCAAAGGGAACAGAGAAATATTGATCAAATAGTAAAGAATTGAAAAAATAAACCAGCAAAAGCCTATAGAATGCTATTGCTAAAATAACATCGTATTGGATGATATGATCCTGCCTGGCAGGGGGGTTGAACTCTAAGATCTCCAAGGTCCCTTTCAACCCCTAATACTCTGTGATACTGCGATAACTCACAGATGCTTGGGGTAATTGATATTTGATGAATTAAAGCATGAATAGATACTTGTGCACGTATATATCCGTATACTGGGACAAACAGGTCCATCAGATTTCTTGCCATTGTCCAAGTACAGAAACCCAGCATCCTGATGCATTTGCCTGGTTATCCTCATCCACTTTGCTGGAACCAAAGAACAACAAACCTAAGCTAATTGTTGTATGTAGACCAACATTTTTAGAAGTTACTAATTTAATAAAAATAAGCACAAGAGAGTGAAAAAAATTTTTCTTACCTCAGGAAAGTACCAGCATGGATCCTACTAGGTAGGAACCTGCTAGCTTCAGGAATTATTTAACTGCCTAAGTCTGATTTTTACCAAGCTCAGAATTCTGTTTGCTCCTTGGTTCTTACGTGAAGTGACTCTCGGGGGGTGTCTTGGCTGCTCCCCAGCACTGAAAAGGGTGCTCGGCAAGAAGGGTCTGCTGGCAACTGCTGGGCAAGGGCTTTCTTTGAGAAATGCCTCACTGCCAAGGGTATCATAAGCAAGAATCCATTAGTATTCTTGTTATACAAGAAAAAAAATCATTTTCCTGTTCTTTTCTCTAAGAAGACTTTTTGTTCCTAGAATGGCTCGACATCACCAAAATCTGTTACCCCATCACACCCCCACAACCTTCCTTGCTCATCATCATCCTGCCAAACTGGGAGGCTCCAGCTGAGCTTCTCAGCCCCACCCTGCTCACTTACAAATTCAGGGCTAATTGCCCCTTCTGCTTTCAGGAGCAATGTTTGTTGAAAGGGTGGCTGCTGGTCAGAGAGGTTCTCACCTTACTGAGGTAAAAGCTGTTATTTTTAGTGCTTTAGTAAGGTACTTTTTATTGATAACATATAGATAGAAAAAATAAAAGGTTGTTTTTTTTTCTGGTACTATTTTTTGTCTTCTATTGTGTGTGGTGCTTTTACTTGGTTAAGTTCTAAGAGCAAAGTATCGTACAGGTCTTTTAGAGCCATGTCTTACAGGAGGTGGAAGTCTCTTGGACTGGTGAAACTGGTGCTCTAGCAGCACCTCCTGTGACAAGAGCCCTTGGTTATCTGCAGGGCACCCAAGGCAACAAGGCTGTTATCTGTGACTGAATTGACCTTGGAGCAATTGTGCTTTTTGTGTTCTCATGGGCAGCAGTGGTAGCCTTACCGAGGCAAAGCCCAAGTGCTGGAGGCCAATCTGCACCCCGCTGCTGCTGCTGTTTTTCCTGAGTGTATTCTTTTTGTGCTTGCCTATAAAGCAGCAGTATGCGGAGTATTGTATTTGTTCTGTATTGCTATTGTTTTTCTAATTCAGCTTTTATTAGAATCCTTACAAATGAAGAATTGTGTATGTCTTTGTCTCGGAGTCTCTATCCTTCATTGTAGAAGGACAATGGCAAATGGGCTCATTATGAGATGGGGAGCTGCTCCGGGCAGACAGTCCCAACTGTGTCACCTAATCGGCATCCGGACGAAACGTGTCTAACAGACGCTTGTAGGGCCCATGTAGCCCGAGGCTGCTCCGTGCTGCCGGAGATCGCGTTGCTCTGTGCAGCCTCCTACGGTAAGGAATTCCCCGGCAGACACCCTGGCTGCAGCAGACGGAGCCTACTCCGGACGGAGCAGATGCGACGCGTCCTTGCCTCGCGTCGAGGCGATGCGGTAGATTCTTCCCTCCGCCTGTGTTGTGAACGAGGGCAGTGTGTGTGTGTGTGTGTGTGTGTGTGTGTGTGTGTCACACATAGATACTGCGGCTTGGGGCGCGGCGGGGGCTTCGCTAATCTCTGGGGTTTCTTGTAGTTACAGCACCGGTGGCAGAATGGGGGACGTGTGTGCGCTACAAGAAGGGAGCAGATAAATGACATACAGGGCTGGAAAAGCAGCCTTCCAGACGGCTTAACAGCTCAGAAAAAGCCCGGTGAAGGAGGGAGCCGTGGCTGCACCGGACAGCAGCACCGGTGTTTCCCGCCGGCAGGCCGTGCTCTTGGCTGCCCGAGACACGGACGGCTGCCTGCGGGGTATCCGGGTAGGCAGACCCGCCTCCCGGCCCGGCCGCTGTCCCCGCGGAGGGGCGCGGCGAGGCCCCGGGGCTGCCCCTCTCGGTGGCGGCGGCTGCGTACGGAGTGCGCCTGCGCGCGGCGCGGGCAGGGACGTGGCCC
>VYZU01019339.1:6682-25377 GCA_013401355.1 Ceyx cyanopectus | reverse complement strand
CGGCTCCCGCTCGGCGCCCGGGGCCCTCCCGCCGCGGTGGGCGGTGGAGCGGGCGGTGTCGCGCCGCTGCGGGGCAGGGAAAGCCGCTGCCTTCCGGCGAGGGGGAGCTGGCAGGAGGCCGCGGAGCGAGGCCCGGCCGCCGGCTCGGGAGCTGCGGAGCCGGCGCGTCTCCTTCTGCCCCTGCGTGCCTCGGGCTGCGGCGGCTGCTCGGCTGCCGCGGGAACGCGCTGGGCGGCTGGCAGCTCCCTGATGAAGAGCCCTGTGGCCCCAACCGCGGATGGTGGCGGGGAGGGGCTCTTGCCTTCGGCACGGGGGAGACTTCAGCGGGTCTGTCTGAAGAGGGCGATTTCTTCCCTGGCGTTACGGAGTAAGGTTAACTAAAGAACCTCCGGGCCTCTCATAATGGAGAGAGATAATGTTCAGCTGCTGCCTCGGATATCTCATTTACTAGCACCTCCTGCTGCATCTGCATGAACGTGATTATGTAATAAGCGTAAAAGTAGATATTAATGTGCCGGCTACTTGTTATGTGTCCAGCTTTAATTCCTAGGGTCGTTTTTCTGTACGATTCCTGATAAGCTTCAGCGTTGCTCATGAGAGCAGTTTTACAGCGAGCAGGAGCTGGCATACCATTTTGAGTTTGCAGCTTGAGGTAGCAGTAGCACTGACTGGATCAAAACATGGTGTTTTGCTTCAGCCAGGCACCTCTTTTCTTTTGTATCAAAGATCACATACAAAGATCTACAAATGTAGAAAGAAGACTGAATCATACAGAGAAGAACCTGACTATTTCATATGCTTTACTTATCTCTAAATTATTTGTCAAAAAATAAAACCATTTTTCCTATTTTTTAGAATTTGCTTTACTTCATCTGCTTAAAGGTTAACTGGGTCTTATTTGTTTTCCTGGTAGATGGTATTAAAATGTGCTTGTGTATGTCTGCCTGTTTATTTTCCATTCTTTCAATGTGCAGTTTCTGCTTTCATTATGATTGTACAGCTCTATATTTACACATAAAGAATTAAGACTTAATTTGAAATAGATAGGTGTGACTTCTTTTTCAGGCAAGGGTTAGGAGAGGAAATAAAGCTGGCCAGTGACAAAAGGGGCATGATCAGGAAGAAAGCACTCAGTGTTATGAATCAGCATTGCCTGAATTTGATAAAGTGGGATGAGAGCAGCTGTAGTGATTGACGCTGAATATCTGCCCAGCCCAATAATGCCTCCAAGAGGAGCAGATGTCTGGAGAAGAAAGCTTGCACAGAAAAGTCCTGCTTCCTCCCTACAGTTCTTCATGGCCTCCTACAGCCTGGGGCTTGGCGACTTCCTGAACTGCAGCTTAGTGCCTTGGATTTCTTTGTGTGGGGTTGTTTTGTTGTTTGGTTGGTGTTGGTTTTTTTCTGCATTGCTCTCCATATGTTTGTCTTCTGTGGACTTGTTTGATTGCTTTTGAACACGTAAGCATGAGGTGTTTGGGAACTGAATGGTTGAAACTGAGGTTTGTGGAAAGGAAGAGATGGGAGAAAAGCCTTTCAAAGTTTCTGAGAAAGGGTGAGGGAAGTGATATGGCCAGCTACTGTCAGTTTATTCTCCAGACAGGATTGAGAAATGAAGAAGTAATAAAAACTGAAAGAAAAGTCTTTTACCAGCAAATTTTGGAAAACATATTTTTTTTACCTTGCTAATTCAAGGTTCTCATTTTGCAATTTAAAAGGGGGAAAGCAGCTAAGTTGAGGTATAAATATGTCATGGTATGGTTACATTTTCTTACTCTTCCCGATTTGTTTTCTTAGCTTGTAGGAAAAAAATACTTTTTTATTAAGGATGAGATGTAATAAAAAATATTTTTGTCATAATTTTAAATATCAAAGGCATAATTTAAGAGGTTGGGTTTTTTTATGGTAGCTTGAGAAGAGGAACGATAAGACAGCAAATTCTGACTTGATGAATTTTGCTTGTTTTCTCAACCTGCACTTCCCTTGATTGTATATTCTTAATTCACTTATTGCCAAGACCCAAATGAAGTAGCTAGCATTAATAATAATAAAATAATAAATATTAAAGGAAGATGTAATTTTGAATTGCTAGATATATTTTCTGAAGCCCTTGATTCTATGTCACTGAAGTTTGTAGACAGCATTCTGAGTGAAAGCCTTGTGTCTTCTGTGTTGGTAACAACCAGTGTCATCTCCTGGTAAGTTCTGAGCCCTTTAATTTGGGAATCCTGTCTTGCTTCCTAGTGCCCTTGTCTGCCTAAGTGTCTGCAGTTGAGGTAGGTCCTTCCCCAGCAGGTGGTTGGTACAATGGGTTAGTAACAGTGCAGGGGCTCTTGTCTTGCTCATTTTATATGGAGGGGTGCTGTGGCTTTGTTGTACATGTGCACACAGGAGCTGCCTTCTCACAAGGTGGCAGCAGAAGTGATTTTAGTGAATTGTAGCTTTTCATTAATTACTCTTAAAGTTGTTAACCTTCCTGTGGACTCTGGAGACTGTTGGGTTAGCTGTGGTGTTCTGTGGAGGGCCTTGGGAGCTTTGGGCCTGCTATGGGACTTGGGCAGTGAAGAATGGGATCTCTTTTTCAGTGATGCTGACAGGAATCATGCCATGATTTTCGTGTTGTTTCAGGCTGTGTAACTTCCAGCTTTGCTAATTGTCTGTAAAAGTAATCCTCCTGAGTGCCAGTGAGGCAGATACTGTCAGTGTGGGGTTGAAGTACAGTGCTAGGGTTAGGCTTTGTTCTGGACAGAAAGTCAGTTGTTGTGATAGAATGTGGACACTTAACCTTTTGCATTAGGTTCCAACTTGGGAAACAGCCAAAGCCCTCTGCCAAATACCTTAATTTTCTTTTGTCTGAACAAATCTTACCTGTTTCTGATGGATTTTGTTGCCAAAATCTGCCATACTGTCTGATCTCTATTGGTTTTACTTCTACAGTTTAATCCTTAAAAAAACCTCAACCAACAAAAACACACACACACACAAAAACAGAATACAAAAAACAAACCCAAGCTTGATATTTTGGTAACAGATTGTTATAATTTTGTTCTGCTACCTACTGAACTTCTAAACTCCTGAGTTTTCTTATTCCCTATTGTTATGAGTAATGGATTTTTAGCATAGCGTTAGTACCTGCTCAGTGTCATCATAACATGTTCTTGATGTTTTAATTGAAGATGTATTGTGATGATACAGAATTCTGACTCCCAGTTTTATGGTATAACTGTCTAATTTTAGCTTCATCAGACGGGTGGGCGGGGCCTTTCTTTTAGTACTGAATTAGTTGTTGCCACAGGTTGACCATGTACTTGTATCTAAGAGCTGTTTTGTTACAGAAGGGTATAGAACTATCAAACCCTTGTTAGGTTTTACACGTGTTTTAAGTGAAGTTTGATAGAACTTGAGATTTTGGGTGCACTGTTCACATGACAAAGCAGCTAGTTTCAGGTATTGATTATATATAGTTCAAACAGTGAACTACTACCAGACATAGTAAAAAGAAATTCCAACTTCCATCCTCTCTGAAACAGTAGGGCTAAAACCTAATACTTAGTAAGCAAAGAAAGTTTTTATTTCCCCTTCCCCACTTGGAAAACATCAGTGGTGGAAATTTTTGGGCTTGGTTGAAGCTTTAGTAAACATTTCTCAGCCCATTGGAAAAACAATTGGTCTTTCCAAAAGCAAATGACAACAGCAAGTTAAAGTTCTGTAGTAAGACACAGACTGATAGAATGGGCTTGTGATATTTACATAATATTTTTGCTCTCAGACTGGCATCAAAGATCATTCATGTTTCATTGATTGCATTCCTTGCATTTTTCTGCTATTAGGCCTCTTTGTAAGAAGCAAATAGGCCCTTATTCCCAAATGCAAGCCTAAATGTCAGTGGTCAACTAATCAGAAAAGAACTGGTTTCATTTGAGGATGAGCAGATATGTCATTTCTCTGAAAAGCAATTTCCCTTTTCTGTAATCAGTAAAGGAGGAAAATGAGTTTTAAGTTGCTGTGCTCAGAGAAGGCTGCAGTAGCACTGTTACACACATCAGTAGCATGGGGAAGACCCTTCTCAATGCACAAATACAGGCTTGCTTCAGGGTGCAGTCTGAGTGCCCATGAAGACAAATCGTGGATGTGCAAAGTAAAGTGGTGGGCAAAATTAAACATCACTGCAAGACCACAGCTGTTGGTATGGATTGTGTGAAAAGAACTGACTGTTGATGTAGGCACCTCGTTTAAATCTGCTGTGTTTACTGAATAATTTGGACAACTTGCCCATGTGGAAATTACTACACTGGTTACACTTCTTACCTGTAAAACTTTGAACTTTTATTTCTTGCTCTTTGACAGCAGCTGTAGGTAGCAATGAATTTGTAGCTCACAGGCAAAGCTGGTTACTAGTCAGTCATTTAGAAACTGGTTTATTCTTTCTTTGAATTGGAGTGCAATTTAAGTTGACCTTTTAGCTGATCATTTAAAGGCAAGAAGAGTTAATCCCCTGAAGGTAGGTCTTGCCAATGTCTGACACCTGATTTGTTTAAAACTGTAGTAAGTAAATAATAAAGCTTCAGCTGTTCCTAAGGCCACTCTTGTGTTCTTCTGTTTCTCTATGAAGTATTGTTTCATATATTTCTTTGGAAAGGCAGCCATGCTCTACTTTGTAAATGAGAGAGAAGTGTTTTGGTTCTGGCCTGTAGATTGTGGCATAATACCTGTTCTCCATTAGACAAGGAGAGTTACACTAGAAAACTTGGGCTGCTAGTACATAAGAAACTGAATGTTGCATGGAATGATACAATCCTTACCTTGTCAGATTTCTGATCCTTTTCAACCTACGAATTTAACTCCTTGCAGGTTGGGTTGTTTTTTGTTTTGTTTTTTTTTTTACTTTAAATGAAGAGTTGTTTTTTAAAACATTGATTTTAATTAAGGCCCAATGAACATTTAAAAATATGAAATAGTTATTTCTCACTTCCAGAATATGGACTTAAGGCTTTTAGTAAATTGAACTGCATTTATAGACTTTTGTGTGTTTCTAGTTGCCCTAATGTAGTTTAGATGCTGGTCCTGGCTCCTTTCCAGGAGGAAGTTGGTTAAAAGCAATGTTAAGGAAGCTAAGCTTAAGGAAATGAGTAGGAAAGTAAAATCTGTAGAAAGGAGCTTTAATGATAAACATGTGTGTCCTCCAGTGTGTGTGGCTTTCTTTGTGAGTGCCTGATGATACTTGAACTCCAGGGGAATGGTTGAGTTGCATTTTATTGTAAAGGCAAAAAAAAAGATAAATATTCCAGTTTAGTGCATAAACAAACTGACTTTGCAGGAGTTATCGTTTCAGCTGATTAATCTGATTCTTCTCTCTGTTTTATAGCCAAGGGAATGGTCCTTCAAGCATATGGGCATGTAACTTGGCATGCTGAACCTCAAATACAAAGATGTTTCCCAGGCTGAGCTCTAAGATAACAAAGAAACAAAGGAAGCCCCTGTTAAAGGTTTTCACTGTAGTCCTCAGTATTTTCTCTTGCTGTTCTGAGGAGCTCTTGGGCCATCTTTTGTGCAAAAGCACTGTATCTAATTCTTTCCCCTTGAAAGAAGGGCTGTGTGGTTTCCTGAAGGTAATTACATTGCTGTGTCAGATTTGAAACTTGTTTGGTAAAAGACCATCTTTGGATGAACAGGAGGTAGTGTCTGCAAAAGCACAGCTACCATACTGGGACAATCCTTGTCAGATTAGAAACCATGCTGGCCTGCAGAGGTAATTAAAAACATGGAATTGCTCTTGGAAATGAATAGAATTCATAGAGATGGAAATGTTATTTCAGCAGTGGTTTCAACTTTTAGTGGATCACTATCATATTTCTAAACAAGTACCTGCTTGAAATACCTCACGTATTAGATTTTTATGTTGTATATGTGAACTTGCAGCTTTGGGTTTCTTCTTTCAGATGGCAAAAACCCCAATATGTTAGAGTCTGAAGATCACTTCGTAAAAACGTAAATTTACTAAATGATGTTCCAGGAAGCTTTCAGATTTACACAATAGAAGATTAAGGCTTATACAATATGAAATGTTAGACTGCTTTAGATCAGAAAGACTTGGAAAACCAGTGAATATCAAGTGACATGGAAGCTGGTGAATGCTAGCCATGATATTCCTGAAAATTGTTAGCAATATTACAAGAAAAATTGGGAATGTAAGAATAAATCGGGATTTTTCTTCAGCAGAAATCAGTTATATTAATTTTTAGAGTAAAAGATGTAGATGAATCTTACAGTGATTAGGATTTTTAGTTTTTCAGGGATCATGGTAACAGGCTGATTCACAGCTGCCTCTTCTGGATTTTCCTCTCACTGACTGAGTCTGTTTAATTTATTCTTCAGATATTAGAATGTTGAGTTTTTGAAGAAAGCAGCAGACTGTCTGTGGAATGCTGTATGACTGGCTTGAAAACCACATGTACAATTTCAGCTCCAATTATGTGAGACTTCTTTTTATGTGTAGAATAGCATGAGGATAACTTCCTGTATGATGGAAGTTCCCAATTCCTTTTCTGTTTTCAGATACATAGATTTGGTGAGTATTGGGACTTCAGTGAGCAGAGCCTGGGCTGAAACTGCCTTGAGTAGCTGCTGCCTGTGATACGTGGTGTAGCACAGGAGGGCAACAGGTAGAGCAGCCTCAAGTGTGAGAGCTTCAGCACTAAGGTGAGGTGAACAGAGTGAAAGAGTATGTGCTTAGGGAGCAGATGACAGCAAAGGCAGAAGTTCTGTCTCATGTAGTCAGATTTATTGCTGTGACCTAGCTGTGATGTTTGGGTTGGGCTCTGTGGTGTATCTGGACTTGCTTGTTATGGCTTCAGACAGCTGAGCCCTTGGCTGGGATCTCTTCTCCACCATAATCGAAGTAGTAAAGGGAAGGATGCTTGATATCTGAGGTGCAGAGCATCATTGCTGTAGCCAGAAGGGAGACACTGCTGCAGGCCTGCAGAAATATCACTCTAAATAATAACCATATTTCTAAAGAAACATGCTCAGAAAAACCTTGAGGAGGCTGTCAAAAAAATAAAAATAAAAATTCCAGATTGAACACTACTGACTTTCTTGAGTCTTTCCAGATGGCTGTGTAAAGCAAAATCACAAGTTCACTGTGAGGCTTTTGATCTTCAAGCACCTGCTGTTTGCAGCTGCACATTTTGCTTGCTTGTATCTATTAATGCTTTCAGATGGGTGACTAGGAATATTTTTGTGTTTTTTAAGTTTCTGAACACATTTTAATGAAACTCTGAGCTGATTTTAGAAACAGTAGCATTGTTGGACACTTGTTCTAACTGCTGCCTTGACCATACTTTTTCTTAGTATTCTTCACATAATTGGTTTCTACAAACTTTGTGTTAACTTTTAATGCTGAGGGATGTGTTGGTGAATGAACATTAGTGCATTCTTGATTTCAATCCCTCACCCCCATCCTTCAGCTCTCTTAATGTGGAGTATGAGCCTCATCATGTATGATCCAGACTCTGCTTGGATTCCTGGTTCTGCCTTAAGTCTTCTTAGTTACTTTGTAAAGAGATAAAATTATACAGCTTTTCTTCCTGTTTCTGTCACAGAGGATATTACTCAAAATCACTGTTTTTCTACATTTATCTGTAAGCTTCTTGGAATGGATGACTTAAAACCTGCTGTGTGTGGCAGTCATGTTTGTCGTGTTACTAAGAATGGCCCCGTTTCTGCCAACATTTATTTTTGGAATAGTTGCATTTCTTGTCATACTTCAAGCACTTTAAAGCCTTTGAGAAAATCATCAATCTTAAGTGAGAGGTGTGAGTTACCTTTTATCACAATGCTCTTTTGTTCAAAGTGCTACAGCAATAATTCATTCTTTCGTAGCAATAGGATGTTTGAGTGAAGCATTAATGCATGTATTAAACTTAAGATTTGGAAACCTCTAGCAATTTTTATTCCTGTTTTTTTATACAAGATGGTGTCAAATGCTAGTGGTAGTGGTGTTTGTTTTGTTGGTTTTTTTTGTTGTTGTTCTCCACTCCCCCAAAATTATCTTTAAAAGCTCAAGTATTTTTAGTGGTTTAGGTTGTTGTTTTTTAAAAATACCTTTTATCTTGACATCCCTGAGTTTTCCTGTCCAACAGTCACATAAGAACTAACTGGAATCTTTCTGAGGTCTACACTGAGACTTACTGTTCCCACCTGTGGTTTGTATCTCTGCATCTGCAGATTTCTAGCAAAAAATCCTACTGTTTNACCAGTGAATATCAAGTGACATGGAAGCTGGTGAATGCTAGCCATGATATTCCTGAAAATTGTTAGCAATATTACAAGAAAAATTGGGAATGTAAGAATAAATCGGGATTTTTCTTCAGCAGAAATCAGTTATATTAATTTTTAGAGTAAAAGATGTAGATGAATCTTACAGTGATTAGGATTTTTAGTTTTTCAGGGATCATGGTAACAGGCTGATTCACAGCTGCCTCTTCTGGATTTTCCTCTCACTGACTGAGTCTGTTTAATTTATTCTTCAGATATTAGAATGTTGAGTTTTTGAAGAAAGCAGCAGACTGTCTGTGGAATGCTGTATGACTGGCTTGAAAACCACATGTACAATTTCAGCTCCAATTATGTGAGACTTCTTTTTATGTGTAGAATAGCATGAGGATAACTTCCTGTATGATGGAAGTTCCCAATTCCTTTTCTGTTTTCAGATACATAGATTTGGTGAGTATTGGGACTTCAGTGAGCAGAGCCTGGGCTGAAACTGCCTTGAGTAGCTGCTGCCTGTGATACGTGGTGTAGCACAGGAGGGCAACAGGTAGAGCAGCCTCAAGTGTGAGAGCTTCAGCACTAAGGTGAGGTGAACAGAGTGAAAGAGTATGTGCTTAGGGAGCAGATGACAGCAAAGGCAGAAGTTCTGTCTCATGTAGTCAGATTTATTGCTGTGACCTAGCTGTGATGTTTGGGTTGGGCTCTGTGGTGTATCTGGACTTGCTTGTTATGGCTTCAGACAGCTGAGCCCTTGGCTGGGATCTCTTCTCCACCATAATCGAAGTAGTAAAGGGAAGGATGCTTGATATCTGAGGTGCAGAGCATCATTGCTGTAGCCAGAAGGGAGACACTGCTGCAGGCCTGCAGAAATATCACTCTAAATAATAACCATATTTCTAAAGAAACATGCTCAGAAAAACCTTGAGGAGGCTGTCAAAAAAATAAAAATAAAAATTCCAGATTGAACACTACTGACTTTCTTGAGTCTTTCCAGATGGCTGTGTAAAGCAAAATCACAAGTTCACTGTGAGGCTTTTGATCTTCAAGCACCTGCTGTTTGCAGCTGCACATTTTGCTTGCTTGTATCTATTAATGCTTTCAGATGGGTGACTAGGAATATTTTTGTGTTTTTTAAGTTTCTGAACACATTTTAATGAAACTCTGAGCTGATTTTAGAAACAGTAGCATTGTTGGACACTTGTTCTAACTGCTGCCTTGACCATACTTTTTCTTAGTATTCTTCACATAATTGGTTTCTACAAACTTTGTGTTAACTTTTAATGCTGAGGGATGTGTTGGTGAATGAACATTAGTGCATTCTTGATTTCAATCCCTCACCCCCATCCTTCAGCTCTCTTAATGTGGAGTATGAGCCTCATCATGTATGATCCAGACTCTGCTTGGATTCCTGGTTCTGCCTTAAGTCTTCTTAGTTACTTTGTAAAGAGATAAAATTATACAGCTTTTCTTCCTGTTTCTGTCACAGAGGATATTACTCAAAATCACTGTTTTTCTACATTTATCTGTAAGCTTCTTGGAATGGATGACTTAAAACCTGCTGTGTGTGGCAGTCATGTTTGTCGTGTTACTAAGAATGGCCCCGTTTCTGCCAACATTTATTTTTGGAATAGTTGCATTTCTTGTCATACTTCAAGCACTTTAAAGCCTTTGAGAAAATCATCAATCTTAAGTGAGAGGTGTGAGTTACCTTTTATCACAATGCTCTTTTGTTCAAAGTGCTACAGCAATAATTCATTCTTTCGTAGCAATAGGATGTTTGAGTGAAGCATTAATGCATGTATTAAACTTAAGATTTGGAAACCTCTAGCAATTTTTATTTTTTTTTATACAAGATGGTGTCAAATGCTAGTGGTAGTGGTGTTTGTTTTGTTGTTTTTTTTGTTGTTGTTCTCCACTCCCCCAAAATTATCTTTAAAAGCTCAAGTATTTTTAGTGGTTTAGGTTGTTGTTTTTTAAAAATACCTTTTATCTTGACATCCCTGAGTTTTCCTGTCCAACAGTCACATAAGAACTAACTGGAATCTTTCTGAGGTCTACACTGAGACTTACTGTTCCCACCTGTGGTTTGTATCTCTGCATCTGCAGATTTCTAGCAAAAAATCCTACTGTTTTCACCATGAATGTTAACATATGGAAGCTGGCAAGGTCTTTGTAGTTTCCTGGGAGAGCTCTCAGGTGTCATGTTGCTGGTGGAGAGGAAGTGGGAAGATTGAGTACCACTGCTTTGTGTTTGGCCTCTCGTGTTCCTTTTGTTTTCTGAAAGCATTCAGTGCCTTCCTTTTGATATGATGTGAAAATCAAATACTGCTGGATTTGATTAATGAGAAAGTTAATTGTAGCAGCGTATCTAAAGAAAGGCTTCTGCTTTGGCAACCAGTCACTTAAGTCTATATGTGTTTTAGATAAAAGCACAGTGTTCTGACATGTTCTTCCAGTTGAAATTCTGCATTAATTAGATTCCATTAGAGGATCTCATGAGGGATTTTTTTTTTCCTGTAGGTCAGTGTTTTTAGTGTCTTAGCAATTCTTGTGTAGGCAGTACTGCAGAATTGTTTGTGACAACCACTGAACAATGCAGTGCTCTGAGGAAGTCGGCAAAGCTCCAAGTAAACAGTTGGCAGTGGCACTGCTGCCAAGGAAGTTCCTCTTCAGCCTTGGTTTTGGAAAGGCTTAACCTTTTGCTAGGCAGCTGGTTCTTCCTTGAAGGTACATCTGGATTTTCTGCAAATTTCAGGCAAGAATTGAACTCTGTTGTGAATTACTGAAAGTCAAAGCCCCTTAACATTTGCAGTTCTGCAGGAAGCTCTAATTGGTTAGGAGATGCATCCAGGGGCTGCTGTTATTTCTTCCCTAGTGAGCTGTGAATCTGTTGGGCTTCATGACCCCATAATGCTGGTCAAGAAGTAGCAAGAGATTATCATCAGCCCCAGTTAGCCTCCTCACCCCTGGACCCACAGTTTCTCTGTATGCTCAGAGATGCCTTCTGCTCTAGTAGCACCTCTTATTTTTTCTCCAGGACCCTTCTCAAACCCCAGGCTTGTCCAGGCTCTGGCAGTGGGGTTGGGGTCAAGGACACCTGTAGGAGTGACCTGAAGAGATAGTCAGGAAGAAGAGCTGGTGGCATGAAGTCCAAAGTAAGAAATTGAGTGTAATTTCTTTGTGGCTGTTCCCTGCCCTCTCTGGGTAGAGGATCTTTTGCTTTGGTGTAGATTAGCAGTGTGGTGCCCCTGTTCTCTGCCCTGCCACTGTAGGGATTACTGGAGCTGAGCAGTGGGTGGTCTGGAGTGTTTACATTGACGTACTGCTCCAAGGTCCATCGGTACAATAGTTGACTTTCTGTATATATTTTTCTAGTTTCTGTGCCATTATTAGTTTATCAAGATGCTTTAAAATAAGCTTGTATTTCTATTTATTTTTGTAATGGGAAGTCTGAGGTGATCTTGGGTATTTCTGTACTGCAGAAACAAACTCTGTGAGATTGTCAGAAATTAATCTGAGTCGTCTTTGTGGATTAGCAACATACTTGGATGTTACTTCTTCTGTAACAGGGTATTGCTGTTGATACTTGTGTTGCTTCTGAAAGCTGTGGTGCTTTGGAGAAATAATCTGTGTGACTTTGTGCATGGTACATTTTTTCCTTTGCTCAGTGCATCAGGCTTACTGAAAAAAAGGTATTCAAACCAGATGACTATTGCATCTTCTTCTTTTTGTCCTGACAGGTGGCGACAGACAAGGTAGCAGGCAAGCTGAGCTCTACTCTCTCATGGGTGAAGAACACCGTGTCGCACACCGTCAGTCAAATGGCCAGTCAGGTGGCAAGTCCATCTGCCTCCTTACACACTACATCCTCCTCTACCACCCTGTCCACCCCAGCCCTGTCACCAGCCTCACCAACACAGCTCAGTCCAGACGACTTGGAATTACTGGCTAAACTTGAGGAACAGAACAGGTGAATGGAAATTTTTGGTCTTCAATCTATAGTAAGGAGGCTAAAACTGGTCTGTTGCAGTTTCAGCACAGAGGCTGTTAAAAGGGGGGTTGGGTAAAACTTCAGGGCACAGTGTTTCCCAAGGTTTAAGAACTTGTGTACTTATGCTGTGTTTTCACAAGTTCTGTCTTTGTGAAACTCTAAAATGTGGTTTCTCTCCTGGTTTTACAGGAGTGTTTACAGCTGCCTCTAATCTGAAGAAATTGGAGTGGAGCCATGTGGATTTATTTATTTATTTATTACTATCTACTTTAAAATAGTGTATCTCAGGGGTGAGACTTTCATAGAACCTCCTCACCTTCTTGGATCAAAACTGTAATTTCTGTTAGCTTTTTAAAAAATCTTGCAAGATTTTTCAGTTCCTTTTTCTCTATTTTCTATCATTTTTGCCCAAGTGCTGTTTTCCTCTATATAACCCACTATATTTAGAGACAGAACAATGTTCAGCCATATTTCTGCTGCTAAACTAATGTGGGACAGATATATAATGTGTTAATTTCATAAAAATTAAGTTCCTAATCAATCCTTTCTCTTCGTTCTGTTGATTTGTTGTTTGGTTGTTTTTTGTTTTTTCTGTTTTGTATGGCAAGCAACTGTTTTCCTTCCCAGCCTTTCCATGAGTATGTGCTTCTCTACACCATCTCCAGGATCTGTTGCTCTAGACACAGTGATTGCAAATGGACAGTCTCACTGAGGCTGGACATTTAAGGCATCTGACCTCTTGCAAAATGTGAACCATACTTGTCAAATATGACTAACTTAGTTCATGAGAAGTTGATTGTAAAGGACAGCTGGAGCTCCAGATAAGTTTTAGACCTAGTGGACAGTGTTGGGGCCTTGGTTCCTACTGAAGCTTGCTGCTGCTTGTGCTCTAGTGAAGTGCAGAGTTGGAGAGTTGAGCTTGGACTAGCTTCTGCCAGTGCCTGCTGGCATGCTGTACTTTGCACTGTGGCAGTTGAGGTACTCAGTTGGTTTTGGTGTTTTATGTTTGTTTTTTTTTTACTCTGCTGACTTAGTTATGAGGGTAGTAATTTTTAGTAGAGGAAAGCATAACTAGGAGGAGGAGGGGCCAATACCATTGCACCACCTTGCATGTCTTCTCTCGTGTTCATACTCTGCAGCCTGCAATACTGTTTACAGGGAATTTATTTATCTCTCTGATTCTTGACTGAGAATGGAAGGCAACTTCTAGAATCACCTCATCCTCTTCTTGTAAATGATGAGATTGTTTCTCCTTGGAAGATTAATTATAATATTTGTTGTACAAGTAAAAATTATCAAAAGAAGAAAGAGTTCAATAGACTGATTTCAAGAAAGTTAATTTGCATTTAATCTGAGGCATTCCACTCTGTTCACAGCTGACTAACTTCTATTTGAAAAGCAGTAATACCTGTTCTTTGGACTGCTTGTCTGTGTTGGAGTGTCATGTCTTTACGACCAGAGTCACCTCATTAAGCCCTGCAGTTAGACCAGCTTGCTTGTTCAAAGCAGCATGGGAGCTTGGGCTTGCTAGGCATTCTTTTTCATCTTTCTTCACTTAACAAATAAGCTAGTAAAGCTTGTCTGGCTTCAGTTAATTGTAGCCAGAGCAGTTGTTCAATCCCACCTTAGTCTTGTGTGTGAATTCTAATTAGAGGCTATCCTGTCAAGTGTGCCCTTTCTCCTGAGATATTCTGCTTGAATACAGACATTTCATTGCACTGTAGTTTCAGGACAGTTAGATTCTGATTCTAGATTCATTTTAGCACAGTGGCACTTTTTTTGCCAGAGAATTTTATTCTGAAGGCAGGGAACTGTTCTTGTTTCTGCTTTCTGGAAGAATTGCTGGTGTTGGATAGTTTTAAAGTTTTTGTTGGCCTTTAAGTCAATGAGGAGAGTATGAATTAGTTAAGCAACTACAAATGTAAAGAACTCAGCTTGTATCAAGCTGTGTCTTGTAGCATTCTGTGCCTCAATTATGCTGCAACTGCCCTCAGAATAACAAGGTAGCGTGGTCCAGAGTCCTGCTGGAGCTGTTTGGCATTAGTAAATCATTTATAAAGTTTTAGGTGAAAGAGAACTGACTTAACAGCTACAGAACTTGCTACTTACTGTAAAAACAACTTCTCATTTCCAAATCTAAGGACAATGAGTTCATCCAGGTAAGGTCAAATTACAGAAACTTAGCATAACTTTTATAGAAATCTGTGAAAATGGAAAGTGCCTAGTTAGAACCTTATTTTTATAATTGTAATGTTTGTTCTGTGCTTGGTTTTCCACTGTGATTACTTGGAATTTGATCTTTAGACACTGACTTAAATTGAGGGGAAGACTTGTTCTTGTTAAGTTCTTGTTAAAGATCAGTGTAGGTCAGGTTTATAAACATTTAAAGTTGATTTTTTTTTAATTTTTTTTTTCCCCTTAAAAGATTTTTCTGCATTACTATTTAGCTCTTTTCCACACATAGTACTACTTCAGGGACTGTACTTGTTTTCATTAATTAAATTACTTATTTTCCTCTAACTTCCATAGTCACCAGTAGGTGAAGCTGGAAACAAGGAAAGCTAGTATAAAAATCTCTATTGTAGCAGAGAGCTTAAAAATTGTAAGTGTGCTGAGATTTGTGTACCATCTCAGGTACTATATAACTTGGGTAATTTATTAAATATCTAAAACCTAATTTGACCTTGCTGAAATGCTGGAAGGGGTGAGATTTTGTGCAGGTGCTGTGAGAAATGATGCAACCACTCTGATTTTACAGATGTTGGAATTCTTGGAAGTTCACACACAGATGAAACACTTGATGTAGCAAAACACTAATTTGAAAAACTCTGAGCTCATGCCCTTAACTAACATCTGGTCTAAAAAAATTATCCCCTGTTTATGGGGCTAAATATTAATTGAGGATAAACAAAGCACTCCTTTTTGCCCAGTATCCCCAGCTCCTTGCAAAATTGATGGCCGTAGCAAGCAGCTAACACGTAAGTCTGTTCAGCACCATGTCCAGCACTTGGCACATCTGTACCTTTACCTTGTTGCCTGTTGACCCCAGAAGTTCTTGAGTCTGAATTCCACACTATAAATGGATGTTCATTAGCTATGTCAACCATGTTTGTTACCTGGTTTTCTGTATGCTGAGAAATTTTTTTTCCCATGCATTTAAAAAAATACTTTATTGGTTTGTGAACAGTTGTCAGTAAGTGTCAGGTGTTTGAAAATTGCTCTTTTTTTTTTTGCTAATAAAATCACAGTCCTCTTGCTGGTACTTAGGCTTCAAAACAAAACGTGTATCTTCTCTGTAGGGCTGTTAACTTCCAGTTGATGGCTGTGTAAAAGAGTTGCACTTGAAATGGTTCTGTACCTTCTTTAATTTGATATTTTTATGAATTAAGATCTAGTTCATAAGACCACAAAACCCTGTATTAATATCTCACTTGTCTTTAAGTGTTTTTGACACATAATATATTTTTATCCCTTTCTTAAAATGCTTCAATGTTAGCTGCTCTTCTGTCTGCAGAATTACTTGAGATCTCAAGAAGAAGCAAGTAGCATTGATCAGTTCTTAGTTTCAAATTTTGTACAAATCTATTTTGGAAGAAAGTTCTGCTGAACCTCTGGGTGCCTTCTTTGTAAAGAGATGGGAAGAGTTGACTTCTGAAGAAGCAGTTAACAGTGTGGTCCTGTGGTTAGAACAACATGAATTTGGTTTCTGTGCTTGCTTTGTAGGCTCTTGGAAACAGATAGCAAATCCTTGAGATCAGTAAATGGGTCAAGAAGAAACAGTGGATCTTCTCTTGTATCTAGTTCATCAGCTTCTAGCAATCTCAGCCATCTGGAAGAAGACTCGTGGATCCTGTGGGGGAGGATTGTGAATGAATGGGAAGATGTACGGAAAAAGAAAGAAAAGCAAGTTAAGGTAGTAGTGGGACCCTGGTTTTTTAGATGTATTTGTAATGTGTTAAGGGATACTGTTTTATTTTCAAATATCGCCTTCCTGTTTTGTGTTGGATTTTTGTTTGTGGGTTTTTTTTGGTGTTTTGGGTTTGGTTTCTTTGTGTGTGGGGGGTATAGTTTTGGTTTGTGTTTTATTTATTTATTTTTCCATAAATAAATATGCAAGAGATGATTCCAGTTGAATCTGTTCTATCCCTGTACCTTAGTGCTTCCTGTGTAACTGTTGCCAGATGTAGGTTAATTAACATTTAGTTAGTTAATATTTTTTCCCATTAAATCTCTCATTAAGATCTAGATGCATTTACTGAGTCTTGAATGCAAAACCTTTTGGTCCACCTCTAGTGAGAGATTCCCATGAATATAGGGAATAATTGCTTCATTTTTCCAAAATGGAATTGCTGAAATCTCAAGGGCATCTGATATCTGGATGCTGTGATTATTTTCTGACTGAGCAGCTGGCTTTTTAAAGCATTCTTATTAGAAGGGCTGATAATTCTACTGTGCAAGGCTGAGTTCAGTTTTTAGTGTATCCAGGTGTGACCCCAGGAAGCAGAAGAACACGTAGTCTCTAAATTCTGAGTGGATTGGATAAACTTTGACCAGTGTGTGTCCAGTCTGGGTTGGCTGTGGACATGTGCAGAAACTGAATTCTATTACACTTGAACATCAAACTAAAAACATCCACAGCATTTGAACACACCCTCGTTCAGAGGCAGCAAGTACAGCAGCGTGGGATTTTCTTGTCTATAGGCAAGTCTGTTCTGCTTTGGTTCTTTATTGGCTCTAGTCTGTAGTTTTACGTGCAGAATACAAATGTCAAGGTCTTTTTAGCAGTTTGAAATGTGTCTGTATGAATAGGTTGTGGGAAGGCAGAACAATGGGCTAAAGTAAAGTATCTTTTATGTGAAGCAGTTGTGAAGAGAGAACATGCCTTGCAAGAGGAAACAAGGGAAGAAAATGAATTAAAGACTTTGTGCTTGCCTAGGGAAAAGTTTCTGGAAAGGTGTTCCTAAAAGGCCATGAAAAGAAGGCCCCATGAACCTGGCAAGAGAAAGGAGCAGTGAGATGGTAATAAGTAGATCCTAGTTGGATAGAGTTCATTTCAACTGCCTGCATTTGGACATTTTGAAGTGTCACAAGTTACCATTTGTTTTTACTTCTGGCCAAGTATAATTTGGGTAGTATTTTATTAACTTTCAGTAAATATTGTATTTCTAGTGAATGTTCCTTTGCTGGTTAAATAATCTTCAATATCATCTGTTTGTGGCAAGTCAGCCTAAACTGTGATATTGTGCATTTCCAATGGAATACCAGAACATCCATACCTATTTGCTCACTATGCCAGTAGGTATGGCTTAAGCAGCACAGGTATCTTTTTTGTCTTGATTGTAAAAGCTGATCTTAATAGATAACTGGTAAGTTGTCGTGGTTTGGTTGGTTTGTTTAAGTTTTAGACATAGGTGTATATACCTTCCTGCATAGGTGATGGGTTCCAGCTTTATGTCTCCTGAGCCACTTGAAGAACTTGCTTCCTGTTCATGGAGGGATCCTGAAGGATAGGAAGTCTTGCTGTTCAGTGTGGATGATACTGGGTGGAGTAGCATCACTTTGGTGCTGCTTAGTAGGTGTGTTTTTCTGCCATTGCTTTAGGGATGTTAGAGGGATTAACCCTGTTGCTCTGTCCAGCAGGTGCATGGTAACATAAAGCAAGAAGCCACTTGCTAATGCTTCCTTGTGAGTAGCCCTTGAGACTTCTTTGACTGCCCTACAGTCTGATAGTGTGGTGTTGACAAATGATAGATAGAGACACATGTGGAAAGCTGATGTGTTAGGGCTGTTGTCTCGGAGCTGGAAGTCTTCTAAGAAACAAGACAGTGTTAAGAGTTGTCACAAATGGGACAACTAGTTGGAGTGTCATTACCAGGATGGTTCTGAAGAAGGCTGGAGATCTTGGAAATACTAGAAAATTGAGGCCAGTGATGCAAGTCTCCTGCAGAGTTCAAGTGTAACAAGTACAAAACTTGAGAGTCCCTTTAAAGGTTATCACTGCTGCATTCCTTAATGTTGGGAGAAGTATTGGAACAAATTGAAAATAATTGGAGGAGAAAGGCAAGAGAGAAAACTTTATGGAATATATTCCTCTGGCTTTAGAATAAATGCTAGTGAAAGAAACTGTTCTTTAGGAGACAGAATACCTGATAACAGTTCTTAATGTACAAAAAAAACTTAAAGAAACCCTGTTGTCTTGAAGAGACAATCCTCTAGGTCAGTTGCAGAAAGTACCACAAAGTCTGTAAAATTCCTGAATCTTTTTTATTTCTCTCAGTTTTCAAAATGAACAACAAGGCTGCTTTCTGCTTGTGCTTTCTGAAAAGACAACTATCAGGTTCTTTGATCTATGGGTCTGAGAAGGTTTCAATTTTATAATACCTAGCTGATTTTTTTTAATGGAAGGTAAATTTAATTCTGTAATTATAATAATTTT
>VYZU01019335.1:22373-40198 GCA_013401355.1 Ceyx cyanopectus | reverse complement strand
ATTAACAGTTTCTTACAGAGAAACTCTATTGCACTTCACACACAAATGTTTAAAGTCCAGGTAATAGATATTTTTTAAAAAAATAATAAAAAAGTTGTGTGTAACAACGTCATTATTTCAAAGTAACTAACATTAATAACAAGAAGCTAACACTGATTTAATTTTCTTAATCTAAGTTAAATACTTATTTGTCCCTCAGCTTCCATTACAGTTGCCTCTATGTGTAAAAATAAAGTCAAAGAATAGGATAGAACCAAAGCACCTGAAGCCTGAAGCATTTGATGATGCAGGTAATAATGACTATCAAAAGTAAATGTACAGCTGTTCTTGAAGAATAGCCTAAATTTTTGAGACTTCCACTATGTTATTCACATAGCCTCACAATCTTGCCATATGGTTACCTCTTGGGGCATGTCTACACAAATTGGTTTATCTAAAACTGAGATTCACTGAAGCAAAAGCTGCAGTGTAACTGCTCTGATGCAATTGCATCTGAGATAACTGCCAAAGCATGCTACTTCTCCAATTATTATTTCTACATGAGGGAAAGTTATCTCAAATCACGTGCTCAATCTTGGTAGGCCTGTCTGCTATGCATTTTGAACTGCTGCCTTGTCCTATCTCCTGCTGCAGCAAAGGAAGAATTCTCCAATTGGTTTAGGTGGAAATCATACTCCTTGGATCATATCATAGGCCTCATACAAATAAATGAGAAGACTTAACTATAGAGTTCCAGGACTCAGTCCTAGCAGCCAAGAACTATTCACAATACAATTTTCAGTAAGTGTGGTCATAATAATACAGCAGGAAAAGTTGTAAGCATGGTTTTAGTTTTTATTTGGGATTCTGAATTGCACTTAATGTGTGGTTAACAGACAGACCCACCTGCTGAAGAGATGAGCAGCTGAGGGATGGCACTGTAGTGTAGCTTGTGGGGGACAGAAGATGATTATTTCATGGGCAGCTAGGCAGGATCCAGTTAGTGCTCAATACAGGAGCTGTGAGAAGAAAACTGAGTACTTGGCTGAAGTCTGGGAGACAGAGACAGAACAATGGGACTATCTGATTTGCTTGCCTGGATGTGACAGCTCCAGCAAGCATATTAACTTCTATAGTTTTAACTCCTTTTCACTACACTCAAGCATGACTATTTTAGCTGTAGGAAGGTGCCTTAGCATGCTTTACCTGTCTTCATGATCTTTAAAATTCAGACAACAGTGTATCCACCAGCTTTTCAGGGAATTTAAGATTAGTTTCCTGAGCTTCCCTCAGCAATACAGAACGGTATCCCCAGTGGTTAGTGAAGAGTCCTCGGGTCTTTGTAGGCCCATTGGCCATTTGATGCACAAATTATGTATGTCTGATGTGAAAACACATGCCCAAAATTCCTGTGCTTTCAGCCTTTAAATCTTAACATTAGAAAGCCAAAATCCAAAGCTTTGAAGTTTAAAGATCATTGCATTTTATGAATGCATGGTTATGTAAGCTTAGATAGACCTCATGCCTGTGTGAAAAGGCTGTTATGTATGTCCTGGTTTGAGCTAAACCAGAACCAATCCTCTGCTCAGTGATTCTACTTTTCACTTCAGTCTCTTCTGAGTAACTGAACTTTCTGAAATTGGCAGCATATTTCTGCATCTGCTTCTAGAAGTGATAGCTTGATGTTTATAGTTACTACTAAGGACTGGTATGCAGAAAGGCCCTTGCTCATACTTGTTCCTATAGAAACCAAGGTCACAGATAAATCCTGTGTACCACTTTGGAGTGTCATAAGTAAGAGTTGCAAATAAACAAAAAAGGCAGCATTAGCATGGAGCAGTGGACAGGACTGGTGGCCCAAACCTGACCAGCAAAGTGTTCCATGCCACATATGTCATATTCAGTGTAAAGATGAGTGATTAGAAGGGTCAAGCTCTCTTCTTCTATGGCCCACACCTGAAGAGGTCTCTATCCATTCAACCTTCAATCACAGTCTGCCAGTTCCTTAATTCTTTCCACAGAAAAGGTCAGTACTCTAGAAGTTTTAGGAGAGTGATGAACTCTTTCCTAAGTGACAGGTAAACTATTTCCATATGAGAGGATCCAGAAGCAACTGCATGTTTGCGCTAAGAAGAAAACACAGTGAGTTATCCATTTCCAGTTATATTTCTGTGAGAAAAAGAACTGAAATGAATAAGCCAGAAGCCAGAGTTAAGGAATCACTTCCCAAAATACACTGAGGATTAAAGCAGTAGTGAATTATACAGGTATTCTATGTAAGCTGACATGAGACAGAGGGGCTTAAAGGCATTTGGTTCCCCTCGTTAACTGTTTTCTTTGTCGGGCAGGACTCTGGAGACCAATGTCTGATTCCATTCTGTTGGGCTTACATGAGTGATATAGGATGAATTGAAATGAGAAGAGAGGAATGTTGAATAGAAACTTTGAAACGTACACACTGGGTATACTTATCTTTCATCATTCTGCTCACTACCTTTGTGGTTTTATCTTCATCAATCCTACATCTGCCAATTAGATCTGTTCTAGTAAAATGAGATCCTCTTCTGTCAGCTGCAGAGTAAGATTGAATCCCAGCCTCAATATTGGAATGTATGTCCTTGCTCCATGAGATGAAACAGAAAAGGTGTCTCCAGAGGGTTACTTTGACCAGTGGGACTCAGCCATCAGCTAAGTTAGTGAAAGGGAGTGTTACCCTGTAATCTAAGAACTTTTGGTAGGATTTCATAAATTTGAAATTCCATTTTACATTCCCAAAAACATTTGTGCTGTAGATTTTCCCATGTCATGACAGTCATTTTGCAAAGAGACAGAGGCACATATGAAGGGTACAATAAGTGCCGTTTCTGCTTTTGGAGTTCCTGCCTGTTTATGCTGCAGCTTGTGCTCATGTTCAATTCATTGCAATATAAATAACATGGATAAGGGATTTATGGATAACANTATGCAGTATAGAAAGCTTGGGGGTCTGGAGGTTAGCTCAGTCAGTAGAGCACGTAATTACCATCAGGGGGGTTGGGTTCGGTATTGGCTTTGTACATATTTGTATATATTTCATTTTCAATTTTCATTAAATTGTTCTAGTTTCCTTCTTCTAATCACTAAGTCTCTCTGTCTTATTCCTTTTCTCTTCCCCTTTGGGGAGGGAGGGGGGTTAAAAGAGAGCGTCTGTTATGGGTCTGGGGGTTGCCCTGACCCTGAACTGTGACAATCTTGAATATTTGTTGATTTTGAAAGACAATATTTTAGTGAAAATATATCAGATTTTCACTGCATAAATACCTATTGCTATCAAAATTGATTATTTTGTGGAATAGCTATGCTAAAGAGTCTGTTTTGTTGCTCCATTTCACGTGTGAAGAAGGACTACACCCACACTTGTGTGGTTTCCCTCATCTGTGTCAGTCTTATGAATATCCTCAGACTGCTAAGACAAAATAAAATAATAAAGAATAGAGAAAATAAAAATTGAGATAAATAGTAAACATAGGTTATTGTAAACCATGGCTTTCCGCTCTAAAAAAAGAATTTGGTGAATATTTATCTATAACGTAAAAGATTTCCTCACCCCTAAATCACACAACATGGAAGTTGTATAGAAGTCTGTTAATCATCTGACCATAAGAACCCATTTTTTTCTGAGTATGAATTCTGTCAGTGAGGATAGCTGAGTTTTCTCCCTAACTACACTATGTACATTGTTTCACATCCGTACTGTATTAAGTTAAAGAGCATTCCACTTAAATGGAAAGCAGTAATTCTGAACCTTCACTTCCTATAATCATTAGTGTGGAACTGAGCTGTGCAGAATTCACACCTGCTTTGAAAATGCTTCACTGAGCATGTTCACAATGAAAACTGAAGCTGGACAAATGTCCTCTGTCCTCGAATCACAGAATGCCCTGATTCTCTTGACACAGCATCTGCATGAGAACAGCAGTGCACCGAGCAGAATCACCGCGAGCCTCTGTAATTGTTACGACAGCATCATTACTCTATTAAAAAGGAAAAAGGACATATACATAAGCACTTAGTCTGTCAACAGTCTTAGTTTGCACTTTGCCTTCTTAAGAAATAGTTACACAGCACCGACTGAAATATTTCTGTTACTGTAATGAAGTATTTGCCATGATTTGTCCATATAGCCCTGTGAAAAACAGTAAGGCATATGGTATCTGACTGAAAATGGACACCCTGCTCAGGGGCCACGGGAGCCTAATTAAAGTGCTGCAAGACCAAGAAGTAACTGCCCAAACCAAAGATAATGATTTGGAGCACTGGACCAACATGAACATTGTGTCCCCTGTACAGACAGCAGGGAAAGAAAACTGCACTAAAAACCTCTGAGGAGTAATTCCACATGCCTACTTGGATGACTAATTAATGCTGTAAAGGCTCTAATAAACTGTGTACAGTGAGTGGAAGCTCCTTCCTGAAGGTGAACATACACCTGTCAGAAGGGGCTGTAAAACTCTGCCTTAGCACAACAATGTCCAAAACAATTTCTACCCTCCCTGTACCTGCCTAGGGAGTTGCAGAGACCTTGTCAGGCTCCCAGGGTTCTGTTTGTCCTTTCCTCAGCAGCATATCACCATAAAGCTCCAGGTCTTCACACTCTGCACAGAGGAAAGCTGTAGCAATGGATGAGGTGTTTATGGATTGATGTGAACATCCAATACCAGCACGGTAAGCACTGTCACTACACACATTCCTTCTGACCTCAGATGGCTAGTTTTGTTTGTGGTGTGCATTATTACCTTCAAGTGAATTAAAAATGTTTAAAATCTGAAGGGTAGGATACACTGAACAATGTGACATTCACAGATTCACAGAATGTTAGAAAGATCACCTAGATGATCTTCTAGGTTCCTTCCAACCCCTAATATCTGTGAATCTGTGAATCTAGTCCAACCCCCCTGCCAGAGAAGGATCACCTAGACCAAGGCACCCAGGAACAGATCCAGGCGGGTCTTGAGTGTCTCCAGAGATGGAGACTCCACAACCTCCCTGGCCAGCCCATTCCAGAGCTCTGTCACCCTCACTGAGAAAAAGTTCTTCCTTGTGTTGACCCTAAACCTCTTGTGCTCCAACTTGCACCCATTGCCTCTCGTCCTGTCATTGGATGACATTGAGAAAAGTCTGGCTCCATCCTCTCTACACTCACCCTTAACATATTGATAGACATTGATGAGGTCCCCCCTCAGTCTCCTCTTCTCCAGGCTAAAGAGCCCCAGCTCTCTCAGCCTCTCCTCATAAGGGAGATGCTCCATTCCCCTAATCATCTTGGTGGCCCTGCGCTGGACTCTCTCCAGTAAATCTCTGTCTTTCTCTGAGGCCAGCAACAGGCTGTGGCACTCTCTACAGCCTGTCATCTGCACCCCCACATCCTTTCAAGCAACATGTGTCTGAATTCCCACATCGACTTTGGATGCAGACAGTATCATGGTCTTCTTTTGTCGAGTAGATACCATACTGACCAGTCAGCAGCACGTTTAACTGGATGGGCTGTTTTTGTTTTGTTTTGTTTTTTTAACTCCCTTCCTCACACGTCAGCAGCGCAGGCAGGGAGGAGGCTGCTTTCTCTGTGCACAGGAGTGAGTATCCGGGCAGCCACGTGTAAACCCCCCTCTGGCAAGGGTTACACCCCCTGTGAACAATTAACCCCCTCAGCTGTACCTGCCCGGACTCTCAGACGCTCTCTGCTGCTGCAGGCTAATCCCCGAGAAGAGAAAGCCTGTAACCTGTTAGACAAATAGAAAAAGAGGGAAAAAAAACCCCCCAAATATCCAAACTGAGAGCTTTCTCTGTGAACAGGAGAGAGTATCTGGACATTGCTAACACCACTTCAGGAACCTGTTCTCACCTACATATTACCACCACGTTAAATGTTCCAAAACTCTAGCAATATAAACACAGACCAGCTATTTGCAGTTAGATAAACAGAGATACTGTATCTCTGCGTGCACAGGGTTCGAAAAGTTATATTTGAAATAATCTCCAAAATAAAATTCTTACCATGCTAGCTAAATTATTATTTTATGTAAGAAAATTCTGTGAAGTTAACACAAAATAGAACCTTTGTCACTACTAAGACAAACCAAGTGAATAAGAACAATCTTTCTCTAATTTTACTCAGTGTATGGCTCTCATTTGAAGACATGTGATGCTTTTTTCTTAGATAATGACATTAAATTGAAAAATGGTGTTCACATAAAAATAAAAGCACATCTCTCTTTAAATCTGTGCTCTGGGATTTTGTAACACTACATGAAGCCTACCAAGAACTCAGTGAGCAGTAACATTTAACCTTTAAAATACATTATCATTGAATTACATTAATATTAAAAATGCCTTTTATGGGCAAGTAAGGTACTGGAATTCAGATTTTAAAAAACATTGGAAGCACAAAAGAAAATGAGAAACTGATCTATGACCATGCTTACTTTGCAAATTAAAGAAAAAGACAAAAAGGCTCGGAGTATTGAGCATATGTCATTTTTCTCCATTAAAATATATGCCGATATACCAAACCACATAAAAATAGAATACAAATGGTACAGTGTAGATTGATTAAAATACAGAAATGTTTAGAAACATTTTTGTTGATCAAGCATATATTTATATTAAATTTTAGAGGCTTCACTTTCTTGTTTATTATCCCTTGAATAGCCTGTACCTTGAGACAAATGTTCTGCTCCCACTGAAGACAATGTGAGCTCTGGAAAGCAACGGGAGCTCTTGCCCTACAGCTCTGTAATGAGCTCAGTGTGGCTGAACCTCTGAGTCTGCCCGGGTCTCGGGGAGGCCACTGACACTGCAGGTCAATGCAATGACCATTAGTACAAAGGAGATTTCAAGATAATACCAAAAGCATCACCCCTGTGGAGAAATTCAGACATGCATAACTTTAACCCTGACTTTAACAGGACAGAGAATATTTATTAGCTTGCATAATTTGACATCTGATTCAAGAGAGTAGATGGAAGATCTGTAAGAACTTCTGCTTTTGCAATACAGAATCTAAACCAAAAACATTTTCTTGAAGAAAATGTGTATTCAACTACTCTCCAGTGTTCTACTTTGGATTTAGGCAGACCTCACAGGCTACAAGAAAACATATTTAGTTAATAATTAAGATTAATATTATTTACAAGAGTATAAAGTCTCCAAAGTTTGATGCCCCATCTAGTTCATGCTCTCCAAAAAAAAAAATAAATCAAAAACCATAAGGACCCCCAAAGTCCCAAAACTTACAGTACTTCAAAATTCTTAGGTTCAGAATTATTATGATTGGATAAAGGGTATATACACTGCTGGTTTCTGTTTGAAGTTGATTTAAATGGAGCAATTATTTTACATTTATTGTCAGTCATTTCTGCTGTAACTGAGCAATCCAAGATGAACACATGACAGAGCTGTACACCAAGATACATCATATGCACAGTACTGTGCTTCATGTCTCATGCCAGTGTATCTGCCAGGCCAGCCTAGTCCTACCTGCTTTGGTCTGGCACGTAATCATAGATGCTTTAGTATGGTGATGGCATCATGCCCAAACAAGGTCAGATAAGATGATGGCTGATGCTGACACCGACCATAACATATGTCTGATGTAAAGAAATCCATGAGCTGTAAGTCACTAAAGTGTTATTTCTTGTCATTCTTTGAGGGCATGGCCCCTTGCAAGTGTATATATAAAAGCCTGATCATGGACTGGGAAAAATAACAGTTATCTAGGGGCAGTGGGAAAGGGACAAACTTTTAAACATCAGAATTACATTTATCTTCTTCAGTGACACCTGCTTGTATTCAACAGCTAGCTGTCAAAAGGGTATATTGTTGTAATCACACTATACAAAGAAGTGCAGAATTAGAACATAGTAAAACTACAGAAAAAAATCTTTGTCTTTTAGATCTAAAATTAAGTTTCATAAAAATGTAAGTCTTTCTGTAATGAGTGAAGTTCATGCTTTCAGAAATTTATTTATTTTAGAATCTAGGTTAAAAAAAAAAAGAAAGAAAAAAGGAGAATTTGTAGCAGTGCAGACATGAGCATGTAGTGTGCTTGTCTCCAATGCAGTGTGATATTGGAGCTGTGCAAACAGAAGCCAGTTGACAGTTTTGTCCTCTAGACTGATCATACTCTGACACTTATGCCAATAAAACTTCATTCATAAACTTGGAGTTACTCCCAATGTGTATTTGTGCTCGTGAAAAGAGAATCAGAGCCATTGATTTTGTGACAAACTGCTAATGATTCTTTAAAGGTGTCCTGCTTTTAAGTGAATATAAGGGTTGATTGCTTCCACACACATGCTCACTGCTTCCTTCTGTCCTTGACCTTTATCTGAGAAACACCATTTCAGGAAGACTTGGTAAGAGAATTTTCAGGAGAGCCTGCACCTGGCATTCTGCAATTTTCCTTTGATTTACATCTCACAGAAAAAGAGAAGACAAGAACAAAGGGAAGCAGAGTAATTACACTGGTTACTGTTGATATATATACGTATGTTCAGTGGATTTCAGCCCGTGCACACATAAAAGTAACAACAATTAATGAATGGAAAGTATTTCATTAGTTCAGTTATTTTTTTTTCCCTGAGGACTATAAATCTCTGTCATTGCACTGGTTCCTAAAGAAAAGGTAATAAAAAAGCTTAACTTGTCTGATTTGCACAAGAAATGGGGATATGTGTACAGTATAAACAACAAATTTAAAAGATGACCAGTATCTTTATAACCAGTCATTTTGAGAGTTGTAATCTCACCCCAGTATGAGGGTTTGTATCATACACAGTCCTGGGACAACCTGGAGCTGATCAGGAGATTCCTAAGAAATACTAGCAGGTGAGTTTTGCCCATGCAATAGAAAACCTCTCTTTGGTAGACATATTAAAGACTCCAGTTTCAAGCTTGTCTGCTTGTGACAATATGCAAGTAATTCATCACTCATCTGCAAGTCTCTGTCTCTCTTAAGGATGTTTGATCATCTGCCTCCCTTGTTCCTAGGCTAAGCTATTTGCTCCTCTATTGATTCAGCTTCAGTCCCTGGGAATCAACTGCCATTAATTTTGCAGGCTGGCTTTTGAGATTTGCCCCTAAAAATCAAAATTTTACCTTTCTCTGAGCCACCATGCCCCTCTGCACACATAAATATAAAATATCTGTTGTTGCCGCTTTTTACAGAATAGTCAGTGAGTTTGTTTTTTTTGTTTTTTTTTTTTTGCAAGAACACAGGTTTTAATTGTTATTATGCTATGAATTTTCACTGGGAATGAATGTATACAATAATTAAAGGTTANGAACAAAAATCAAAGGTTACCTCAAGAGGAAAAACATACATTGCTATAGAGACACAGCAATCAGAACTAAAAGAGTAACAATAAATTTCTGTCTCTAATCTAAGGTCTGTGTGCTACAAATCACACTATTCTTTGGGGAGCATGAAGAGGTGTAATAGTGGATTCAATTAAAAGTAATCATGATCCTGGTGTGAACACTTCAGAATCAGAAAGCAATACATCTAAGAGCATACACTTGTTCCAGAAAAAAAGAAGAATCAAGTGATACAGTAATGGAAGGCTGGAGAAGTACAGACATACCTGCCATGTCTGTGGCTTTTATATTCCTTCTGATTATTCAGAAGTCACTGCAGCGCAGTGCGGTAAATGTCATTTATTTCTGGTGTACTCTGCACTCCAAGAAGGACACTGAGGTGCTGGAGCACATGCAGAGAAGGGCAACAAAGCTGGTGAAGGATCTAGAGAACAAGTCTCATGAAAAGCAGCTGACAGAACTGGGGTTGTTGAGCCTGGAGAAAAGGTGGCTCGGGGAGGACTGTCTCACTCTCTCTACCTGCCTGGCAAGCTTCCCAGTGGCAAGCTGGGATTGACCTGTTCATCCGTTCAACAAGTGACCTGGCAGTGCTGTGTTAATGGTTGGACTCAATAATCTTAAACATCTCTTCCAAGGAAAACAAGTCTATGATTCTATGAGATGCTATTGATGGCATCAACAAAGAAAGCAAAAAAAACCCCATTTCCAGATGCTGGCTGAAGCAAGGCAGATGTTGGTAAGAAGTGATAGAGTCATGTGCACACTGTCCCCAGCACTGAACCAAGCTGTTAACCAAGACTGGGTTTGATTCTACAGCTCACTGGTTTATTTACTTTATGAATTCCATTTATTCCTTCGTGTTGTCTAAATAAATACCTTCATTACCCAGAAGAGCTTATAGCACACAGCTGAAAATGAGCATTCACTGAGAATCTGAGGAGAGAGACTTGAATTCATTCCTAATTGACACAATGCTTACCAAGTCTCACTTAGTGAAAGGTACCTTCTGCAATAAATATTTTATGTTTTGAAGAATCTAGCAAGAAGTATAACAAAAAAATAAAAATTATTTATGCAGACTGCAACTAAGCTGTGTTAATGTACATGTGTGCCTCTACATGTGTGCATTTAGAATAAACTCACTGCAAGCTGAAAAGACAATTAATTGCTTTAGTGGATGAGAAATGGTCACCCTGCCTGAAATGCTTACACTCAAGTTTATTTCCAGTTTACATCTGTACTTGTTCCACAGTGAATCAGCAGGAGCTCACAGTGATACAGCCCAAGGTAGGAAAGAGGCATTTTCATTACTAGTAATGCACAAGGGAAATTGCCTAGTATTGGCAAGTTATTTTTTCCTTCAAAATTGTTTGCTAGCATTACATGAAAACAAAAATAATTACATAATAGTACATATAATTTTTTAGTAATTTGTTTTCTAAATTGTGGAAGATAGATATGTTTTTTTCTGCTTCAGCTATAGATACATTGATTTCAGTAGGAATTTAGGTAGGACAAGTAGATTACATTGGGTGCCTTTTAATTGGATATATCCTGGATATATACATTTTTCATCTGCACTAAAAAGTAATGCTAGGAACAGCTCAGCATTGGCTAAGACTGTGATCTCCTTACAAGCCCAAAGAAACAATGCATGAACTTCTGCCTCCAGACCTTGGTTAGTGGATGAGCTAGTGAATGAAAGTTACATTTTCATAGCAAAAAAATATATTATAAACCTGTATTGGAACAGAATTTGGTACATGAATGTTCGGGAAACATCTATAGGTTAATTAATATGTGTCTTATTTGTAAAAACTGACAAAATGTCAACAGCAAAAGGCAAGATGTAAAAAAATGGCAAAAGAAAATATAGCATGACTGAAGGACAGAAACCAGAAATTTCTAGTGCTATCAGACTCTATGAAGAGTCATTGATAAAAGCAGAGGTTTCACTTTTCATTATAAGTTTCAAAGTGGACTAGTTTGATTCCTTCTTCTGAACAGAACTGTAAATTAAGCCAACTACTACATTCACCACACTAATCTAGGGTAAGTCTACAATGTTCACTTATAACTTTCTTCTTGTCATTAGTCAACCTCCACAAATTATTGGTTATAAAACCTTTATACTACATGTCATTATGTACTTTGTATTTCAATTTAAATTCCATTTGCTCTAGATTTACTTGACACTTTACTCCATAAATTTACACTGAATGAAAGTTTAAATTTAATTCTCTTTGCATTTAATTCTTTTTTTTTCTTCCCCCCCACCCCCCAGCTTTGTAGATCGTAAAGTATTAGTCATTGTCTTTTGTGAACAACCTTATCAAAAGAACCAGGTCACTGTTAAGACATTTTAGCCTTCATTTCAGAGGAGACTGAGGGGGGACCTCATCAATGTCTATAAATATGTTAAGGGTGAGCATAGGGAGGATGGAGCCAGACTTTTCTCAATGTCATCCAATGACAGGACGAGAGGCAATTTAAAAAGTTAAAAAAACAAAACAAAACAAAAACAGCCCATCCAGTTAAACGTGCTGCTGACTGGTCAGTATGGTATCTACTCGACAAAAGAAGACCATGATACTGTCTGCATCCAAAGTCGATGTGGGAATTCAGACACATGTTGCTTGAAAGGATGTGGGGGTGCAGATGACAGGCTGTAGAGAGTGCCACAGCCTGTTGGTGGCCTCAGAGAAAGACAGAGATTTGCTGGAGAGAGTCCAACGCAGGGCCACCAAGATGATTAGGGGAATGGAGCATCTCCCTTATGAGGAGAGGCTGAGAGAGCTGGGGCTCTTTAGCCTGGAGAAGAGGAGACTGAGGGGGGACCTCATCAATGTCTATCAATATGTTAAGGGTGAGTGTAGGGAGTATGGAGCCTGAATTTTCTCAGTGTCATCCAATGACAGGATGAGAGGCAATGGGTGCAAGTTGGAGCACAAGAAGTTTAGGGTCAACACAAGGAAGAACTTTTTCCCAGTGAGGGTGACAGAGCTCTGGAATGGGCTGGCCAGGGAGGTTGTGGAGTCTCCATCTCTGGAGACACTCAAGACCCGCCTGGATCTGTTCCTGGGTGCCTTGGTCTAGGTGATTCTGCTCTGGCAGGGGGTTGGACTAGATAATCTTCTAGGTCCCTTCCAACCCCTAACATTCTGTGATTCCAGCAGAACAGAAACTAACTTGTCCAAGACAGTAGTTGCATAATAATGCAAAACAGCTCTGGCAAAGAATTTTGGAGAGGATAGCAAAGGCAGCAGAGTGGACTGCAATGGGACAGAGAGATCATATTGCCATCATGATAGACAGCAGTCTGAGCATGCAGAGCTGCTCAGCTTCAGCAAGACATCTTTTAAATGGCACTGCAGGGAAGTTTTCAGGATAAATTTTGAGAAACAGCAGGATGGAGCTTTGATGTTAACAGAAATAAAGAATAAAGGTACTCTGTCTAAAAGTGATCACATCTGTGCTACAGATTTTGTGTCTATGGCTGTTTGATTCTGAGATTAACAGAGATGATAAGTGGCCCAGGTTGTTACAGCCTTTGAAAGAGAAAGGAAGTTATTTGTGATGGATATTACAAGCAGATTGTCATTTTCTAGCTTGGAATCTCTCAAGGGCACCTGCTAAATCAAAGTCCTTGTTTCTGCAGAAGCATGTAGGGTCCATAATGAAAAACTGCAAAGAGGGATTTAAACTACTGACTCTTCCAACACCCTCCCTCCTGGTAGGACAGAAGTTTATTAATAACTAGAGAGTTGTCATTACAGGGNAAATTTCAAAACTCCCATAGCTCAGAAAAAATAACTCATTTACTATGATATAGTTAAATGCCAGTGAATAATATTTCTAATTAGTAAAATAAATACATTTATTGACTGTATTTCTACAGAGCAATGCTACCAACTCCTTCAAGGACACATGGCCAAATAAAACTAAGCAGCAGTTGTCAGTGTGGGAAAATGTGAAATAGCCCTGCAGACACCAAGGTCAAAGAAGAATGTGGAGGAGGAGGAGGAGGTGCTCCAGGTGCCAAAGCAGGGGTTCCCTTGCAATGCATGGGCATGGGAGCGTCATATGGTGACACTGGACAGGGCTGGCCTGCAGACTAAGGGAATGATATCGGAGTGTATATTAAGGGCTGGAAGGGAGATGGTGGCTTATCAGGGTCTACTGGATAGTGCAGGACCCGAGCACCATGCTCAAGGTAAAGGGGTGGAAACTGCGCTGCCTGGGGCTAGAATGGAGCTCATTTTCCTCATAGCAGAACACAGCTACATGGTGCTGTGATTTGCATTAGTGAAGAGCTGATAATGAACCACTCTTTTAACTGTTGACAATAAAGCTTCCACAGCATCTAAGACTTTGTTTTTTTCCAATCTGCTTCACTGTGGATAGACCAGGGCTGGGCAAGAAGCCAGGACAGGTAACCCCAGAGGATATTTCATGCAGTATGATGTCATGCTAAGCAAGATAAAGTGAGTGGAGGTTTTTTGTACTTTTTACCAAAGTAAACAAGAAGATCAGTTATTTTCAATATTCTCAGAGTAAAATTAGAGTAAGAAGTGATAATACCTATGTCACTAATTATAATGGCAATAATTAAGTTCAATATCCTTAGAAAAGTTGTCTTGGTCCTGCTTAAAAGTAAACAAATAGCTTACGCTTAACTCAAAAACAAGCCAACTCCTTTTTTAATAAAGCAATGAAGAAATTAATGTGGCAGATTATTCAGGTAAGAGTGTTTCAGCAGTTAGGGATTATCAGCATGAGTACAATGAACCCAGGAGCTCTCATAGTACTTGCCACTTTTGCATGTTGACTAACAGCTGTTTTTCTGGCCAAATAAAAAACTGACAGAGCAGACTGACTTAAATGACTTCCAATTTAGAGCTAAAAAAAGATTACTTGAGATTTTTCATCAATCAAAACCAAAAATACGCATCAGCTCTATTTGTCCTGAGGTAATTTTTCACCTGTCTCTAAACAGATTGTGTTTCATGTTCTTCCAAAATATATCTTGTTCAATCGTAAACAGCCATTTCCAGTTCTGAATGTTATCATTCCTTTCTATACTCCATCTCAGACAAAAAAAATATTTTCTTAAAGAATACTGATACTTACTCAAGGTTAGATTTTCACATTTACGTCAAAGTAAATGAATATTTCTAATTATTGTTTCTAAAAAACACATTATATTTTGAGTAACCTCAGATACAGTCTTTCAGGGACAAGAAATTAATGACATGGGAATGGCTCATCCAACAATATGCCCGTTGAACTTCCACACTTGTCTCTAAAACTATCTATACCTTCCCTGTATATTTTGCATATATTCTGTAGGTTTTCAGGACAACATCTGTTCTAACTCTTAATTTTCAGCTACTATGTTATTCTGTTTATCCCTTATTGTTATTATAAAGTTTCTCATATTTCTTATATAGGAAGACCTTGCTCCTCATTATTTACAAGTACAGTCTAAAATTTTAAAAACTCCCAACACAAGTATCTGCTCAGAAAAACATAAACTGATGTAAATCTGAATGATTACTAAGCCCAAGTTCATTATTTTTGCATTAGCAATATTGTTGACTAGAATTTGTATCCATAAAGGCTGACTTTATCCAATTCTTTTAAAATACATGTGGAATTGTCTCAGACAAGTTAAAGTTCCCAGGATACACAAGGATAAGAGAGAAACACTCTTTTTATTTCAAGATAATTGTTATTTTTGACATAGGCAGCTCTGTATGTATTGCTCCACTATTTCTTCCTTACTTGAAAAATAAACTACAAGGGGAACGATGTGATTGGAAAAAGCAAACCCAAATTCATCACTCAAAAAAAATTATCTAAACACAGTGTTGATTTTTATAGTTACAGCCATGAAAATGTCTAGTTTCACTGTGATCAAAACGTGATCTTTGGAATGCGATTATCTCGAACTTGTAATGCACAAAAACCTTTCCAGAGAACCTGGCTCTTGTCTTTAAAACCAGACTCCACAATGTCAGCAAGATTGCTGTCACCTTGTCCTCATGAGAGAAGTGGGTTGTGATATTTGAAGCACTGTTCATAAGGAAGCTACAAAAACATTTCACAGGTATCAGGCAAGGTAACATTACAAGGATAAACCAATTTCACTTGCATCTTAAGTAGGGGTCTCAGAAATGAAAGTCTGTGCCCTCTTTCATAAAATGATTGCTAGTGATGTTGGAAACCCAGAAGGTAACGCTTTTGAGAGATATCAGCAAGTGTCAATCTACTTTGTGTAAATTTATTCCAGACCTGCATTAATAATAATCTGAAAATATCACCTATCCATGATGACAATAAACTGTCAAGTCAGTGGAGATGTACAGACTAGGAGAGATAAATTTATCAAGAGGATTTCAGGAAGTCTTATTAAATATTTTTCTGATTGATTTGTTGGAGTAATCTGTTTTTTTGTTTGGTTGGGTTGCTTTTTTTCTGTGTTGGTATTAAGTTTTCCTGAAAGCTTTTGAAGTTAATACCAACACCCTGAAGTTTTCCTGAAAGCTTTTGAAGTTCAGGGGCATTCTAGTAGAAACAACTTTTAGTTATCCCTTTTTGGCATTTTCTGTACTGCTTGAACATTTTATCGGGCCACTCTCTCCACGAGATACTATTTTTTGTGGTACTTTCTTAGTTTGAGAAATAGTAGATGAAATTATTTTAGTCTGTCTGTTTTAGGTATCAAGTACAGAAGATACAAAATTCTGCCTAAGTAATTTGTCATCTCTGTATTTAGATTAGTTCCAAGTTGGGGTTGAATATAACTTGTCCTTTTGATTTATATGCTTTTATGTACAAAAATCTGCATCTGTACATATATGTCTACCGAGTTATTACTATTCGGTGAAAAAAATGCATAAAATTTGCTGGTATTGTAATCTTTCTAATTTAAAACCACTGACAAGTGGAAGGTAAGATCAATTTTTAGAAGACTGTAACTATATTCTTCTGAACAAGAAGTTTCGTTTTGATTCTCTGACATAATTTAAAGGGCAAGATGAGAACATATTGAAGAAAAATAGTGTATCTTCATTCCTTCAAGAAAACAGAGTGACCTTTTCTTGAAATCTGAAATAATCTGTTTTTCATTAAGTATTTCATATTGTAAGGTTTTCAGCATGTGACTTACCAGTGGGAATAGAAATATTACTACTGGACAGATACATATGATAGCTCTACTTAAAATACAAAGTCAAAAAGCTAAAATAGCCTACTGAAAGGTTAGTTTTACTTGAAGCATGTCATGGAGATCATGTGCTACGATCACATCAGCCTAGTTCTGCAGGAGGAATTCTATAAGCCTGCATACCTGGGGAACTGGGGCAACACTTATTTCCTCTTATTTTCCTATGTCAGTGGTTAGATCTCCACTCTGGTAGCATACAGTGCTTTAAAAAATAAATAATGACATTAGAGTTTCCATGTGTGAGGGAAAAACTGGAATGATCTGTAAGGTCAGGCTACTGCAAAAGAAGAAACAACCAACGTGCAGCTGAAGACTAAGCAGAAAAACATGTTTTAGCCACAGGCCAAATCAAATTGCCAAAAAAAAAAAAAATGAATAAAGAAATAGAAAATCTTGCCCTATATATACAACAAAGACATAAAATTAGTCTTCCTTATATCCCATGAAAGACTGAATAGTGAACATGAAAGCTCACAGTAAAATATCACATCTCCACAATAACAATCACATTCCAAAGTGATGGCAAAAGCACTCCAGGCAATCCTATCACCTTGAGCCACTTCAAAATAAATAATAAAAACAGAAGTGAGTAGCAATCCCCATGGAGAGAGAAAAAGGAAATATGTAATGAGAACTCAAGACAGGCTAGGGCTAAAAATAGCACAATATGATTTACAGAAATCGCTTTCAGTTATTAAAATATAGATTAAAAGGATGGAGTTCCTACTGGTTTTTTCCATCTCACAAACAACACGAAGAAAATAACTCTCTGGGAAAATTGAGTCTAAGATGTCTCACTTCATTTCTTATCCCTCAAGGAAGCTTTTATAGCTAGACATGCCATTTTCCACATCACGGTTTAACTTCTAATTAATAAGAATAGAAACACTGATATATTTGTATCTAGGGAAAAGAAAACAAACACAACAAATCCATTCTCCTTAAGTAAAGGGAACCATTAAGTGCTATAAGCATTCCAACATTTCCTGTACTTGATAAAGAAAAGGCATTTTTCTCCAGTAAAGCCAAGAAAAGGGTAAGAAAAAATTCAACAATCATCTAGAAATTACTGATGCAACAAGAGGAAACAAATGACTGACTAACCAAGAGCACAATACCCTACGGTCCTACTGTTGAGGTGCTTTATGTAGTGTGTTTATTAACAGTGTTTCTGCAGCAACCACATGGAATTATCAATACATAGTCAGTAAGACCATTAATTTATGTTGTACTAAAAAAATGGGTTTTGCAGTCAAAAACAGTA
>VYZU01019335.1:0-20957 GCA_013401355.1 Ceyx cyanopectus | reverse complement strand
AGGCCAAATCAAATTGCCAAAAAAAAAAAAAATGAATAAAGAAATAGAAAATCTTGCCCTATATATACAACAAAGACATAAAATTAGTCTTCCTTATATCCCATGAAAGACTGAATAGTGAACATGAAAGCTCACAGTAAAATATCACATCTCCACAATAACAATCACATTCCAAAGTGATGGCAAAAGCACTCCAGGCAATCCTATCACCTTGAGCCACTTCAAAATAAATAATAAAAACAGAAGTGAGTAGCAATCCCCATGGAGAGAGAAAAAGGAAATATGTAATGAGAACTCAAGACAGGCTAGGGCTAAAAATAGCACAATATGATTTACAGAAATCGCTTTCAGTTATTAAAATATAGATTAAAAGGATGGAGTTCCTACTGGTTTTTTCCATCTCACAAACAACACGAAGAAAATAACTCTCTGGGAAAATTGAGTCTAAGATGTCTCACTTCATTTCTTATCCCTCAAGGAAGCTTTTATAGCTAGACATGCCATTTTCCACATCACGGTTTAACTTCTAATTAATAAGAATAGAAACACTGATATATTTGTATCTAGGGAAAAGAAAACAAACACAACAAATCCATTCTCCTTAAGTAAAGGGAACCATTAAGTGCTATAAGCATTCCAACATTTCCTGTACTTGATAAAGAAAAGGCATTTTTCTCCAGTAAAGCCAAGAAAAGGGTAAGAAAAAATTCAACAATCATCTAGAAATTACTGATGCAACAAGAGGAAACAAATGACTGACTAACCAAGAGCACAATACCCTACGGTCCTACTGTTGAGGTGCTTTATGTAGTGTGTTTATTAACAGTGTTTCTGCAGCAACCACATGGAATTATCAATACATAGTCAGTAAGACCATTAATTTATGTTGTACTAAAAAAATGGGTTTTGCAGTCAAAAACAGTATGAGAAATAACAAAATCCCTCCCAAAACAGAAGATTCCATTTACCAAGGAAAGACAAAAACGTATAGAATTGCTATGCAGTTGATTGAATACGCATTAAAATTGGTAATTACCAGGATGTAAGTACATAATTTATTTCTATGTTTAATCTGCCTTTTCTCTGGTGCACATTGTAGGAAAGATGAGAAGTTTCACATATGACTTTGTACATGTGAAGCATTAGCTTGTACATCTTGGTTTTGAAAAGAAAGCTGAGAAGTCAGCTAATGCTGAAACTGTAACAAAAAGTGGCCACTGCTCTTCATTTACATTGCGTTTGATTGTGTAAATTCTTCAACAGTTTTCCTCAGGAACAAAATTTTTGTCATTCTGTTCTGAGAACAAAATGTATACTTCATTAAAAGTAAAGAAAAAAACATCTAATAAGGAAAAACTCTTTAATCTGAGGGTCAGTACATAGCTGTGGTTGTAATCCCTTCTAATGAAACTAATAAGATCATTATTACTGCCTTCCAGTAAATAAATAATGGGGAACACACACACCCCCCCACCCCATGCATTGCTGAGAAAATTTGTTTAAAAATATTTCTTAACGTGCAAACAAAGTCATGTGCTTCTATATTTAGCATTGCCTTTTCTACTTAGCAGCAGTAACTTTGCAGAATCAGAGAATACTGCTTTTTAGGGCAGGATTAGCCTAAGCAGCTTAGTTACCATGGCTCTAGTACTTAGTATACATATTCAGTAAGATTTCTTATGTACTTTCCCCTCCCCTACCACTTGAATTTTATCATTCTGTTTCTGCAGTAGAAACGAACATTAACAACATCCAGAAATTACTATTCTCCTAAAACAGAATATAGCCTCCCATTCAAAGCCAGAGACATTCACTGCCTCTTCAGTGCAGTTTTGCCAACTCCTGCTTAAGTCTCATAGACTTTTAGATTAACAGGCAATGAAAGCAAGAACAGAAGAGTAGAAAAAATATTTCTCACATAGAGAGTTGAATCTGATAGTAGAAATATGAAATGTAACTAAAGATGGAATATCCTCCACTCCCCTTGCCAAAAAGGTCTTCTTCCTTCTCCTGTCCTTGCTGTCTTACAGAAACAATTTTCAGATACTAAAGTGAAAAGCAGATTTAAATCTCTGGTTCAGTGAGTAATCTTGGTCATATACCACACAATGTACTGTTGTGAATCATATCAGACAGGGATCTTTTCAAATATGCTGTGGAAATAAGTGGTTTTGGTTTTTTAAATATCAAAACTCACTTAAAGGTTTTTATAGATTACGTTCGTGCTTGTCATAAATGTGTAAAAGGTTTAAATATTATCTACCAGTGACTGGCAACATCTTGATTTTAAATTCCATTGTCACTAAAAGAAACTTGAATTTTTGAGCTGCTGATTCTAAAGTCTTGAGGTTTAAAGATGCTCTTGTGGTCTTTCTACAAGCAGATTCCTCCCCTGATTAAATTATGCAGCTCACATGGCATGGCTAGCCTAGCTGATGAGAATGTGTAGATGGGTAAGAGGTGATTTTCACAGATATAAAGAATCTCTGCTTTTCTGACTGGTGATGAATCATGCTATGAAAAACACCTGAAGAGCTGGAATTTATAAAGACAGAAGGAGAAAGGGGGAAATAGGTTAGCAGCAATGTCAATTATAACACAAGAAATGTTAAACTCTATAAAAAGAAACACTGATGTCTTAAAAGTGCATGATTAGCCAAAGGGAAAAATTCAAGCTGTATCAGAATATGCCCTATATTCTGTATATTCTTTCAGTGGTCAGGCACAGAGATAAATAAAAAGAGAGAGGAAAATAAAAAAGTGTTCTTTTTTTGGTATTTGTTTGTTTGCTGGCATCTGCAATACCAGACATAATAAAGACTTAATACTAGACAGAATTAACTGGAGTTCACTATCATTAACACAAACAAATGGAATGGAATATTGCAAGTGTCAGCTTATGCTGTTTCTTCAATGTGTGACAAATTATTTCAAGTATCAAATCGTGGAAACTCAAAAGTGTTTTTTAACTACATTGTACCAGTCCTTTATTTACCATTTGTACATTGGCTCTTCCTTGTAATGCATCAGTACATCAAAGCAACTGTCTAGCTTAAAGGCAGATTTTTTGAGGTAAACAAGAAAAAACAAACATAGAGCCAATGTCCAGTGTTGTAGTAGTAATAAGAATACCCTCTTCTTCTTCTTAAATCTCGAGTAATGTTTTTTCATTGCTTAGAATTGAAATGGTTTGTCTCAATTTTCTAATACTTAGGGTATCAGATTTATCTCAGCTTACCTCTTGCATAGGTGTAAATGATTGTCTATGCAAACCACATTTAACTTAGATTGTGGCTAACTTTGTCTTTCTGCATTTCTGCAGAAATTGAGAAGCCTTAACTGGTTTTACCAGATGAGGTCAAGTTTTTGGGAGTGTTGCCAACATTACAAGCCTCTCCAAAGTCTACACAGGGAATAAGCAACAAGCAAGGAGACAAGTGAAGCAAAAGTATTTTGTGGGAGAGATGTGCTGTGTAACAGACTCTGCAGTGCTTTTCTTTCTACCACACACACTGGTCAAGTGCAGCACTAAACTTCAGGCTATTTTGCTTGCCTGTGTTCTGTACCAAAAGCAGCTAGAACTGGAAGGGAATGGGGCACCCAGTGGTGCACCCTGGGGCTCGGGGTTGGTTGGAAGTATCTGCACAGCCACAGCTAAGCCCTTGCTGCCATTCCCCTCACATTTTTTCATTACAGCCTCTCCCTTCTGGAGATGCTCTGCAAGGCCTGCTGTAGTGTGCAACCTTAGAAGCAGCTCTAATCCAGATGGAAAAGCAAGAGTCTGCATTGCAGGAGTTCTGCAGGTAGTCCATGTTGTGTTCCATGGCTTCCTGGAGGCTACAGCCCAGTTAGGGGACTGTGACTGGATTTGAGTGCTAACCCAAGGGTTCATCTGTAACAGTTGTGTGCCTGCAGATCCTACCACAGCACACACCTGTGCAAGCATCCAGGAGACACATGCTTTGTTGTAATTAATACTGTCATAAAAGCTAACTAATTTCACATTCCGTAGATGAGTTTATTCTGCTAGAAGGAAATATCTCTGGATGTATGTACCTGAGGTTGGGTTTGCACTGCATGACCAATTCAAAAAGAAATATTTTATCCTTGAACTCCAAAACATCTCCTCTGCTTATTAGTGTAAAATTACAGCACGACGTTCTTCCTACCCGATTGCCTGCTGCAATACAAGACTACAACTGTCATCTTCACTGGTAGCCTCTGAAAAGTGATTATAGTCCTGACAGAGCATGTGGAGTTTCCTGTTAATGGGAGAGATTTTCTTCTCTGGGATTATCAAACCAGCATGTTTTAGAAGCAGTCACTTCACTCAGAAACATACCTCCTAACGATACTGTGAAGGTGGATTAATTAAAAGTAAAATGACAATCTCACAAGAAGTATATGGTTTTATACAGAAACAGTTTTCAGTAACTCAAGTATTTTATAACAATCATTTATTTCTAATCAACTCAGAGAAGATTTTCAGACACTTATGTATAAAGTAGAGCTTGTGAAACGTGAAAACAAAAACTCAGCCAGTCATTATGAACCATACAGTTTAACTGGTGATGAGATTATACCTTTCTATGAATGCAGGAAAGTTTTTTGCTGTTTCTTATGAAGAAGGGAGTAAATAATTGAGGAGGGAAGGCTGGAGAGAAATAATTTTAGATTGTGTTTTATGAAGGACTATCAAAACAGCCTAGAAACATTTGGGCTTTAAATGTTGCCTTAAGATTGGGTTTGTATTAGTACAGGTTTTGAAATCCATACCTGGTGTGTTATAAGCCAGAACTAAAAAACATTATTATTATAATCTGATTGAATGTTACAAGTAGTGTTGGATGTGTACATTGAAATAATGCTTGCAACTGTTTATAGAACAGGTAAGTAAGTTATGCTGGTGCACCAGAGTTAAAGTATGAAGATGTAAACTATGCAATTGCAGTACTGTTACTCAACTGGAGCTCTGTAAAGCAACTATTTGAGCCTGCAGATAGAAACTGGTTTCAAGTTTGTTTGTTTGTTTTTTTTAAAGCCTACTAAAATATTGGAGAATTGAAGATATTTTTTTTTCAGAAGTCATTCCAGAGTTAATACTAAAGACAGAGAACATAATTGTCTTGTCTTGTATCTGTACAACTGAGGCTACAAGCTAAAAACCCACACATTTCCTGAAATAACTAGGTGAGCAAGTATGGCTCTGGCTGTAGCCATTCATGCTCCTTTCCAGCACAGAAATTTCCTTCTAACATCAGACTTATGTTGGAATGAAATGTATTCAACAGGATGAATCACACAATGCATAACCACAGAAGGTGTACTAAAAATTTCTACTGTATTAAGATTTTGCTTCCATTTGCATTTGATTTTTAGGTACTGGGAAATTCTTTCCCATACATAAAGTATTTCATGACCCACTACTGCATAAAATACCAGTCAGAACATTGAGATCACTTCAGGAAAATTAACAACACATTTCTGAAGAAATGTAGAAATAAGGCAAATCTTTGTTGCGTGAACAAATACTTGCAGTCTGGAAATTCAATAAATTAGTGTTACATGAAGTTCTCAAAGTGACTTCCACACAATACCCTGAATTTCATTAAAAGGGAGCTTCAAATGTTGAAAGGACTATGAAGACAGCTCTTTACTATTAACTTCCTGAAATCTTAAAGTTTCCTTTGAAAAACATTACCTGAAGAAACATTAAGTATTTAAACTTCTTAATTCATATTTATTTATCATTTCTTTTTTTCTCACATCCACAGGCTTCCTGTAGAGCTATGTGAAGAAGACAGAATGCACAGATGTACACTGCAGGCTTCAGAGGAGAAGAGTGAGATGGGTGATTCTGCAAGTACAAGGAGCAACTGCAATATCTTTCATTCAAATGAAGAGAAACTTTCAACCACCAGATCCTGAAGCACATGGTTACCTGCCCACAGGTGTCAGTGCCTCTTCTCTTCACATGCCAAAATATTTTAGAGCTTTTTGTGCTGCATATGTCCTGCAGAGTTGCCAAAACAATGGTAGTGCCTGAGCATAGGTTAGGTCAGGTATCTCTCTGCCTCTCATCTTTGGCACACACCCTGGCACAGATAGAAATGCTGAAGAGCTAAAGTACAGAAACCCCACGACAGGTGCCTGGTAACTCTGAAGTGCCACACCAACAACAACATAAAGGAAGTTCCTCCACACTCAGCATATCTCAGGATACTCCTAGCACTGGAAAGCAGTTTCAACATATTTTTTTTCAATGAAGTTCTAACTCGTTAACTTATTACTGACTTTCTGGAAAGGAACTATAAGATCCTTTTCTAAAACATGATTAAAACATAAGGAGGATTGATAAATTTTGAATGAATACATAGTTCAGGAAGCTTATGTCCTTTTTCAAAGTTAATGAATGAAAATCAATCCAGGTTGCATTGTTCAGCAGCTATTTTCCATCCCCAAGAGAGCTGCAAATACTGTAGTCAATAACAGAACAAGAACAAATAACATTTTAAAGTGTTAAATCAGACAAGCAGATTTTCAATTTAGTCCCAAACCTATAAAGTGGTATTTAACATGTGAAAGCAAAAACTCCATTCCAGACCTGGAAATCTCTAAAGTGAAGGAGATGTGGGTTCAGGGCTAAAAGGTCAAGAGAATGGATGCTGACAGTCTAACAGCTGGGCTGGATTTCTCAGGTAGCTATTACAGCTCCTAATTAAACAACACTGGGTTTTTGTATTGTTTTTACTTTCTTGTAAGGCTAAATGAACTCTTCAAAGAGAAGTATACAATAAAAATGCATAATGATATTAAACATGAACTATTTTTTTCCAGTTATGTGGAACTAGCAGAAATGTTTAACTGCTTCTAATAGGCCATGAGACTAGAACTGGTAAAAAACCTGAAGACCAAGAGTTCAGTATTTCAGGGAAATAAGAAGTCATATCAACACTTCACATAGAAGCTGAGAAACCAAATAATTCAGCTTCCTAAGTCTTCCAAATGAACCTAGGTGATTTTCCCAGGTTCCCAGAGCACATTTTACAAATGTCTGCTGCTCTCCACCTGCTGAGCTGCCTGTCTCCAGTCCTGTGCACACTACAGCTGTTCCTCCTGTCAACCAGCCAAAAAGACTGCAAAGTTGGTGAGCAAGGCTGCCCTCTTACCTGACCAAGGGAGAAGGAACCCAGGGAAGCAGGCAGGACACATCCAGGCTGTTACAGCACCAGCTTGACCAGGTTTGCAAGGCAATCAGGTATTTAGCTAAATGCATTTCACAGGGTGCCTAACGAACTTTAAGGTTTCCTTAGCAACTGGCTCTCTTGGCTTTATCTGGAGGTTGGACTAAGCATCTCCCAAGCTTTCCAGATGGCCAGACCAACTCATTTCCCACACAACTGGACTGCCTGACTGCCAAGCTCACCAGACTACTGAAATCTCCAAAAAGGTAGAAAGAGATGTTTCCCTGGAAGAAGCTAAATTCTAGTAGCAGCTCTAGGAACTACTGTCTCGTGCTTGAATGCTCTCCTTTCTGACTCACAGGGCTCACTTAGCTAACTTGCCAGTTTGAGGAAACATAGTAAGAAAGCAGCTCATTAAAGGGCAGCTGGGGAAATTTGGAAACTCAGTTCAATCTTCTAGGGTTTCAGTTCCACTAAACAAAACCCAGTAGTTTTTCTCTTTCCATTTTTTTTTTTTAATTGGGCTGCACTCATTTGTGAAAGGTAGAAATGTTTTGCAAGTCAGACTTTTGTCCTTTAGGAAGTTCATGCCAGCACAGATTTGCGAATTTGGAGACATCTTGAAAATAGGAGAATTAAAAATTAAAACTTTTTTTCTTTTAAAATAAAGTCTACAATTAGCTGTTTGCACTAATGAGAATTACTTCTTTTGAAGTAGGTTCACTTACCAATAATTCTGCTCTTTTCTACCAGTCATTCCATTGGTATAGATTAAGACAAACACCCTAATCCTCACATTCATATTTCCTTTCTCCCTCTTTTAGAAATAAATGAGCTTCTTACTCTATCAGCCATGAGCAGAATTTACAACCAGTACTGCCAGTTACCACCGTGTGGTTACTGATTCTTTTGCTCTCCCCTAGGAGATGGCAAAGCACTGGCTGCTCTGGCCAGGGCTGTGTGCAGTGTGACCTGCAGTGCCTGGCCACTGCAGGAGTGCACTGCACACCTTAGCTCCACACCTGTCTGAGGCTGCCTGCAATCCAACCTGTCTTTTCAGCTGCTGTACTTGGAACTGCAGCCTCTAGCTAGAGAGACACCAGGCTGTTTATCTAACCATCACTAATCAGAAGGTGGTTCTCTTAAGGCCAAAGGCTGTGTCTGGTGAATGTAAGCATCCACTCAGGCATTCTGATAAGCTCAGGGCTCCTTTCCTTCTATTGATTATAAAGAGAGTCTGGATGACTACAGATAACATTTGCTGAGTTAAGAACTACAATGAATGATTTGTCCCAGAGGTCACAGAAGATACAAGTGCAAGGTGCATCTTACTGCTTGTAAATTACAGTCCTAATTATTAATATACAGTCCTAATTATTAAGCCACCTTTCCACGCAGTCCCTGCCCTGGTTCCTGGCTCTGTTTCTCTGACTCCTTCTTAGTTCCTACTTCTTCAACAAAGTGTACCCAGTCTAAACAGACAACCTCCTCAGAGTCTTTAGGCACACCCTGGAGTAATTAAGTAAACACCTGCAATGATTATTGGAACATGACAAAGCTATTAAACTTTTAACTTTTAATAGTATGCATTTCCCTACTTAGTTTCCCAGGATACAATTAGGTTTTTGTTGCTCCAAATGCTTAGTTGTTTAATTCATTCACTGCTTAAGTTACATGTAATAATGGCTACAGACAGAAACTCCAACAATCCTCATGCCTCTGAGGTGTGAATATATTTGGTATATACTTTTTTCTGTGAAAAGCAATATCCTAGCAGACTGCACACAGCTTTGTAGCAAAAATCAATGTGGCTGAACACAAAACATTCTGACCAGGGCATTCTAACAAAGATCCCAAATTTTATTTTTATCTACCACTCAAGCATAAGGAAAAATAATGTATTTGACTTAATTACTTTGTGTGCATTAAAAGCTTGTTTGTGCAGTTGTCTGAAATACAAATTGTGAGAAAATATGTGTGGGAGAACTAAGATCTGCTAACAAAACAAGCAGTAGCTCTGCTACAAATTTGTACACATTTGGAAGACGCGTCTTTAAAGATCAGAAAAAAATAACAGAGTAACTGTTTAAAGTTTTATAACAATGTATATCTTTTTCTATAGATTTTTCACTTTAAACATGCGTGTAAGCATTACACCTGTCATCAAAAAAATTCTTGCCTCACGATAATTTGTTCAGCAATATTTTAGGATGAAAAGCATTGTGAAACTTTAAAAGACAATAAAGTTATTCAATCAAACCACAGAATTATGTTACCATCTCTATACTTGATTTCAGCTTGCATTTTATTTCTACTTAACATGAAACAAAGCACAGAAAGCCCATTTTTAGAAACTGCTGACCTGAAACCACACTAGAAGCTCACAGCAGTGTCAGTGAGGTTCTGTATCTGAGCCCCACTAATTTTCTCACTCTTTGAAACAGCAACAAAACTAGTAGAGTCTCTCAAAGACTGGAAATTAATGACAATAGATCTTCTGAAGAGCCTGGAGCTATTTTTAGTTCTCCCTGCTATGGGCTGCATTCAAACAATGCAAAATGAATATCCATTATGGAACTGTCCTGGTTTGAGTGAAAACTGAACAGGGTCTGTTCAGTGATTTTACTTTTCAGCTCAGGTTTTCTAACTGGCTGCGCTTTCTGGAGTTAGCAGCATGTTTTGCAGACAGTGTCTGCTTCTAGCAGTGATAACACCTCATGTTTAGAGTTACTACCAAGGATGGAATGCAGACCAAGGCCACTGCTAGAACTTGAGTATCACACTGAGGGGTGCAGAAAAGTGAAAGACCACACCTAGGGGGAGGAGCGGCCAGGACAGGTGACCCCAAACTGACCAACGGGGTATTCCAGCCCATACACGTCATATCCAGTATAGAAAGCTTGGGGGTCCGGAGGGTCTCTCTCTCTCGCTGGCTTTTCTCTCGCTTCCTGTCGCTCTCTCTTGCTCTGACTCTCTCACTTGCTCTTTTGCTCTCTCGCTTCGATCCTGATCCTGAAACCCGGTGCCAGAGTCCAGCTCCTCCACAGTATCAGTGAGGGTGACGTAATTACCATCAGGGGGGTTGGGTTCGGTACTGACTTTGTACATATTTGTATATATTGCATTAATTTCATTCTCTTTAAATTGTTCTGGTTTCCTTTCCAAATCACTAAGTCTCTCTCCCTTATTCCTTTTCTCTCCCCTTTGGGGAGGAGGAGGGTTAGAAGAGAACGTCTGTTATCGGTCTGGGCTGCCCTGACCCTAAACAGTAACAGGAGCTGAATGATCAATTTTATAGTTTGTTTTTATATACTTTAGAAAAATAAGTTCAGAAAAGATACATCCAGTTGGATGACAGAACAGTGTTTCTCTGACTCACTTCCAGAATTACTGTTGGCAGTGACAGTATCACAGAATCACAGAAATTAGGGGCTGGAAGGGACCTAGAAGATCATCTAGTCCAACCCCCCTGCCTGAGCAGGATCACCTAGACCAAGTCTCTCAGGAACAGATCCAGGCGGGTCTTAAGTGTCTCCAGAGATGGAGACTCCACAGCCTCCCTGGGCAGCCTGTTCCAGAGCTCTGGCACCCTCACTGAGAAAAAGTTCTTTCTTGTGTTGACCCTAAACCTCTTGTGCTCTAGCTTGCACCCATTGCCTCTCGTCCTGTCATTGAACGACACTGAGAAAAGTCTGGCTCCATCCTCTCTACACTCACCCTTAACATATTTATAAACATTAATGAGGTCTCCCCTCAGTCTCCTCTTCTCCAGGCTAAAGAGCCCCAACTCTCTCAGCCTCTCCTCATAAGGGAGATGCAGTATTAAGGAGATGGAGACATTCCTTAAGTCTACAAAAAGATACCATGTAAGGCCATAGTTCCTGATGTAATTAACTATAGCTTTGGTTGCAGGTGACAGAGCTGTGCATATTTGTGTTATCAAAGGTCTGATCCTTAATAATTTTCTTAAGAGGGCTTGAATTCTTTCTATTTGTGATATATTTTGTATAAAATTCCCTGTTTTACATCATCTTCAAGTTATTTTTATTACATGTCACTCTCATAAAACAACTACCACCTTAATGAAAATTTCTAGAGACTAAGTCTTCAGAGAATTATTAAAATTATAAAAATAAATGAAGAAAAAGGTACTGTAAAAGTTGTGTTTTGAGCTGGCAAGAAGCTGGTAGACAAAAAGAGACAAATGTTTTTTGTTCCTACTGATTACATCAGCTGTTACAAGGCAAATGGCTCCTTTTTTATGTTCTTGAAGCTGTGAGCAAAACTGTCATGGGAAACTATCTTCAACAGTTTGCTTATCCAAAAGCACAAAGCTTCATGAATGTTCTTTAACTTTACAGCTCTGACGGGAGTACAACACTTTCAGAATGTTATTTTCCACCTGTGTTCTCTAACTTCTAGAGTTTTAGTCCAAATCCCACTGTGCTTTCCCTGCTGCAATGCTAGTGTGCCTGTCATTTTAAGAGCTTTCTGTTCACCATGTCTTTCACTGTATAGCTGTCCTGACTCTTGTTATTCACAGCAATAAAGACAATTTAAGGGACTGCTTTTTCTAATGGTGAACAGGTATTATTAATTCATGGAGCCTCACAGACACACGACTGAGAAGACTCACCTACAAATATTTACATTGAAATTATTAGGTGATTAATAACAACAGTGGATATGGAATTTGGAAATATGGAAATCCTATAGTTAAGGCATCAGAGAACTCAAGTAAGAATACTCATAAATGCCTCCTCCTCATTCTAAAATTATTTCCTTGGTCTCTGAGTGAGAACAATTTGTGACTATCAGTGTCCTAGTTTTTGATTAATCAGCAAAGAAAACAGTTCCACAGCACATAAAATGATAAAAACAGTTCTCAAGTTTATACCTTTATGCACACATGTGCCTCTGTAGAAAAATCCAGAAAAGAATTTTCTAAGAGAAGCAATTGAGTGCTATAATTTTGAAGAAACCCAGAATCTTTCATTAAACCTTTGTGTTCTCACTGCAGATGTTTGTTTACTGATTTTCCAACTTTCTTTGAACACAAACTGAACTGACATTTTCTTAACTTTCACACCAGTTAATTTGCAAATGGTTTCAAAATGTGAGCAATGCACTATAACAAGTATTTCTCTATAGGCTTGCCAATAAATATATGAAATCAGGAGTTAGGGAAAAAAGGAACTGGTCTTGGTTTGTTGTGTGGAGTGGGAGACCTTTTTGAAAAAATCAGGTTTTGTGTTAAAGTTTCGACTTTCTCTCCCCTGCCAGCAGGGAAATACAAAAGCTGTAGGAAATGCTGTCTTTTGAACAATGGCAAAGTGCTTTTAGAGTTTAGTTCCCACAGGTAAGTAACAGTTTTTTGAGCCCTCTATTCAATTTTTTATAAGGGTAGTGAAATTGTGTGATCAAGAGCAAAACTAATCTTTGATAATATAATAAAAAGGATGTAGGCAGTTCTGGCTCAGTATCAGATAAACATTTGCTCTGGGAATCCATGCAAATCAGAGGAATCACAATTTGTGAGTCTTGGCCTTGGACGTGCTTAATCAGCCAGAATTTTCTATTAATGAATTTTGAATAGTCATGACAAAACTAATTACTTTAAAGATGGGCAAAAAATTTTGGCAGGAAAAGAGGTGACATTTTATACTGGTAAATAATATCTCTCCTCCACGATATGCAACGGTGCTGTACTATGTGCAGTGCATATCAAAAGGGAACATGGGATCCATTAAGCTTGTCAAATAAGAATTGTAAGGAATATTCACAGTTCTGAGGTCTTGTAGTTATTCTTCATAAAAAAACCTATCTTGGGTTTGCTTTTTTTTTATTTTGTGTTTGGGATTTTGTTGTTATTTTGATTTTTATTTTCAGTAAAGGTTAATTCAAGGAGGGCAAAGATGGATTGAGAACAAAGCACCTTTCAGGATCTGTTTCAAGGGTACTGCAGACTGTCTCTCTTACTGTACCTCACACTTGAGTCCAAATACTTCAAGGTCATCCTTGCTTTTAAATATAAGTCCATTTAATAGCCTTGCTTCATAAACCCATTCCTGAGGATCAAAAAAAGAATATGGATTGTGCTACAGAGGATTCATTTGCTCATCTACTTGCTGCTTTTCTCCCAGTCTGTAGTTGAAGGATATCACCCTTTCCTTTATATTATCTATTCATCTTTCAGATTATTTTGGGGGGACAGTCACTTAGTAAAAGTCTGTAGAATTTGTATAGGACCAGAAGAGATAATAATCTCATTTGACATTTCTAAGCTATGGTATATGAAACATTGTGATAGTTATACTAACAATTATTATTACCCAAAGTCACAGCAGGATTTTGTACAAGAATTGCAAGTATGAAGTTCCCTTCCTTGCATTTAAACTGTCAGAACATGTTATTTTCTCTTTTTTAATGATAGTGGGCATATAGCAATTTTCATGCTAGGAATCTGAAACATATATAATTGCTGTGAGACAATGCAATGCTCTTGGGCTGGAAAAGCAGGGAAACTTTGTGTAGGCAGGATTTAGATTCCATGCTAACCAAATCGAGGACTGTGCCCCTTGTAGTGCTGTGCTTTGTATTTGTAGCTGGAGCAGTGCTGATAACACACCAGTGTTTTGGCTCCTGCTAAGCTGTACTCACAAAACACCAGGGCTGTGTCTCCAACACCCCTCGCCCAGCAAAGGCCAGGGGAAGGCTGGGGGAGGGACACAGTTGGGACAGCTGACCCAGAGTGCCCAGAGGGATGTTTCACACCACAGGATGTCCTGCTCAGCAATAGAAGTTGAGGTAAATGGTGGGGAGGGGTAAAATTGTTCTAAAGTTGTTTCTCTTCCAAAGCAACCACTACTCATGCAGAGTGCCTGAAGTGGTCGGATACCACCTGCTGATAGGAAGTAGATAATAAAGCTTTTTTCTTTTTTCACTTCTCCACATGTTCCTTTATCTTGATTTCTTAATTTTTCATCTTATTTTCTCCCCCATCCTGCTGAGGAAGGGGAGTGAGTTGCTTGGCGGGCCCTTAGCAGCCAGCTGAGGTCAACTCACCACACCAATTAAAACAGGTAAAAACAGAGAACTTTTAATGACTGGATGCACAGAAAAGAGATCATAATGAAATTATGAAATTAATCTTGACATGTTATCCAGTCTAATGCAGAATTACTATGACATATATTTAGGTCAACATCCATTAGTTAAATCCCTTCATAAAAACTTACAGAGAAAGAGCTTTTGCAGTTTCCTTTCACCATAACCCTGTTGGGTGTTGGGTCAGGAAGATATTAATAATACATCATCATAACAGAAGATACCTTCAAATGAAAGAGCTCTTTTATGAGAAAAAGCTTAATATTTATGTTCTTTATATGTGTATATATATTATTTTATATACATAGTTTTGTATATAATTAATGTGTATAGTTTATATATATGTAATAGCTTCTGGAAAATTTAATGATTATAGATTAACATTAAACCCCTAGCAACAAGGAATACTAGGAAATATTAGCAGTCAGTGAGATTACAACTACTTGCAACAAATATTAAATAGATTTGGAATCAGAGTTCCTGTCTTGATGCACATTTTAAACATAACTACCTGTAAAATGCTCCTTCTAAAACTACAGTAGAGAACTGCACTTTTGGAGAAGATTTTGTTCAACTGCTTAAAAGTTCAATATGTGAAAATAATTCTAAGTAATTTGCATAATTTGTAGTGTATACATCAATTTGAAGTTAGAAAAAGTGATTAAATGAGTTACTTTGCAACTAGCTGCTCCAGAGAGAAAAAAAATCACTGCATTTCATACCTGCGAAATTCTTATAATCTTATTGTGGGCTTGTACTGTTTCTTCTGATTGCCTTTATTGTGTGTCAAGACACATGTTAATCCATAATTTTTAAGTACAAATTTTTACTTTTCCTTTTTGTTTTTCTTCTACTTTCTTATTAAGTACAAATGAGAAGTGCCTAATATTGTGGAATGTCTGACTGGGGACCTATGCATGCTGTAATAAATATTAGGATAAATTAGTAACTAAGTCTCTTCTGATGTTGCCTCTGCCTCAGACAGACAAACAGCTCTAAAATGAATCATTAGGTCAATGTGCTTTCACCATCTCCTGAAAACACAAGTATTTCTTTTTCTCAGTATGTATGATAGCAGTTAGCACTGCAATACTACTGTGTATTATACTATATATATATACTATATATATATATTATATATGTGTATATACTATGTATGTATACTGAAGCACACAAAACACACCCTGCAGAAAATGCTTTGCACAAACTAAAGTTCAACAGAGCTTAAACATTTCTATTTAAAGGAAACAGTTAAAGGTAGTGAGAAAGCCCGTGCTTACTTAAACGGCACAGAATTAACCCACTAGTGAATTCTGCATGTTGCATTTCTATAAATTATATTAAAGCTTGATAAATATTGAGTTATTAAAAGCCAAAAAATTATGAGAAAAAAAAAAAAGGTTTCAATCATTCAATCAATATAATATGTTATGTGGTACCAAAACTGTCATTAACACATATCTGCTCACTTGACCAGCAACAACAACACTCCCACCTCTTGGGAGCTGAAGATATATGAAATAAAATATATAAAATTCCCAAAAGTTTATCAACCTCTTGGTATGTTTAGTGGAAGCAATGTCCTGTCAGACACAATGTAACACTAATACTATGTGACAAATTGTAATTCAGTGGAACATGATTTGATGTGCTAATAAAATACAACTTGTATATGTATGTTACCTATGGCAAACTAAGTCCTGTCAAAACTAATGAAAATTAAAATATTTGCCTGTCACAGATGAGTACAACTTATTTTTACGCTATTCCTTTCTGACATGTAAACACATTGTGGTACTGATAAGGTAAGGCTAGAAAAAATACTTCTGTCTAAAGAAGTGGAATTTAGCAGTACACAGAAAATTGGAAGTTATGACAGGAGGGCAGAGGATGGAAATGTTGCACTTGGCTGGCTGAGGTCAGGTATATGATGACATAACCTATACACCTGCAGTGGGCTCCTACTGAGTTTCTCATGTCATGCCTGAGTACTGTCCTTAAAAACACTTGTCAAAAGAGCTGAAATAAAGCCTTGATTAGCAGACATGGTGACATTTTTCACACAAGTGGCACCTGTGGCAGTTCTACAGCTGGCTGCTGTTTGGGAGCTATTCTGGCTACTTTTCCAGTCCATCTCCAGTTGAGATGACTGATGTGCTAATTGTACCAGACTGCTGGAAGCTAAGCCCCGGGGTCACTGGAGAGCATAAACTTTACCTTGTACTTAATCTGACCAGACTTCCAAAGAAGGGACAGGTCGAGGAACTGGTTTCTGGATGTTGTATTTCGGGAACAGCAGCATGTGTACCAGCAGAAGGGACCACTGGAAGAATCCTTCCACACTTTCCAAAGGTTAATTCTCTGCTACTCTCTTCTTGCTTCTCTAACCTTCATGCACATACTCCCACACTTCAGTGCACACAATGAAGCTGCTCCTCTGCCACTGAAGTTCCTCCCAGTATTGCTTTCATAACTACTAAGTGCTTCCTATCATGCTTGCTGTTTTCATTTAGCTTTTGTAGCAGATGTGATTGCTTTTTCTCACTAAAATATTTTTATAAAGGAATTCCCAATAGTTTTGTTATGTCTAAAGAGACTACTGAAGAACCACAGTAATGATCACTGCATATTATCTACACTCATGCAAACACAAACACACATTAGGTATGTATTTTCACGACCACTGTAATCATAACCACTTTGCAGATCAACAGCTCATCTTCCAAGGAAGGGCACACACCTTTCAGAGATGATTCCATAAACCAGCTACAGAGATTTCTGCAGTAGAGAAGTTAAGCTCCAGATCTCTGCAGAGCTCAGGATCTGTGCTAGGGCACACGTCATGGAAAGAAACTGGTCTTCCCAGGAAAGAGCCACAACAGCAGAGGTCTGCACATGCAAAGGCAAAGTTAATGATCTAGGCTGGAGGTGAATCAACACTCCTGAAGACGCATAAAGACTCCAGTTAAAGCACCTGGATTTTCCACTTGGCAGTTGATCCTGATCTTCCCAGTGCAACAAATGATCAACTACATCATAGACAGAGGTCCAAAATATTTCTGCCTAGAGAACCAAGTAGAGCTTAGGCTTTTTCTTTAAATCCCTTAAAGGCTGATAAAAATGGTATGGCTGTTTGGGTTTTTGTTGGCTGGTTTTGTGTATGATGTATATGATCCTTTTTTTTCCCTTCTGTTGGCATAAATGCTGTTCCTTGAGAACTACTGGAAAATATTCCATTTACTTCAAGCACTCCAGTCTTTGTCCTCTTTTAATTTGATGTTACAAGTAGGTTCAGAAAACTAATTTCACAAAATCCCTTTTTGAGTGCAATCATAGTACACACATTTGAATTGCATTCGCAATTCACTGTCATTGTCTGGTGGATACTCATGCAGCAAAGGTCTTTAAAAGAACTTCCGATCCCTGTAACTAATGATTAAAAATCTGCTTTTTAGAAAAATAGTATTTACCTAGTACACATGTGATTGAAAAGTCAAAATTCTTTTCTTCCCTCTAGTGAGAGGAGTGTTTCAGAGCTATTTGCAGAAAGACTAACTGCTCTCCTTTTTATAGTGGTGGAAGCAATAAGCAACCTTCTGGTAATTAATGGAGTCATCTAAGTTTAAAAATTAAATGACTGTACAGAGCATCAGAAACTAAACATTATGTTATGGCAGTGAACAGAAGTCTGAACAGAAGGGTAAAGGATGAGAATCAGATTCATTAAAGGCCATATGAGCAACTCCTGATGAGCAAAACACTGGAGGGCTTCTCTAAATCTGAAAGTAATTTATGTTCAGATTAAAGTTTAATTTGTTCTTACACATGACACAAAAGAGCTTTTTTTCCCTTCACCTGCACCTGGCCATTATCACCTGCACAGAGAAGATGAACACTGCTAACAGAAGGAATCAGACTCACCAGAGCACAAAGCCTTCTAGGAGTAGATCTCCCTGCTTAGGCAGCCAGTCCATCCCATCACTGAACTATGCTGGAACTGCAAAGGCAGTGTCAGTTGTGGTGGGCTTTAAATAATTTCTGCTTTCATGAGGAGGAGGCATCAGAAGATCAAGACAAGGAGAACAGGGAATGTATACAATTGCTAACAAGCAGACTAACAAGCAGTTTGACTGTAATCAAATTTTTATTCATACCAGAATGCTTTCTATTTTGCCATCAGAATTACAATGGAGCAATTGTATTCATGCTCATGGTCATTAATGTTCACTTCACTGTGAACACTTTTCTTACTGTAAGAAACTTGTGAAAATTAATCTTTCATAACAACACATCTAAAAATATAAACTAATTTCTATCTATTAAATTTAAAATTAAATTTGCATTCTCAACATTGTAACTGATTCTTACCTATTAATTCCACATATAAAAATATGTGGATTTGTCCTAGCACGATAAGACAGACAGTGGAGAAAAGATCTTAGAACTAAGTAATAAGCAGATACACACTGAGATTTACAATTTAAACCCTAACAAAAAATTAGCTATTATGCCATTAGTAATATGTGAGGAAAAAATATTTCCTATTTTTCTGATTAGGAATGTCAAGTATAGTATTTAAGAAAACAAGAGCTGCAGACAAACAGATCTTTTTATTTTTTAAGTCACCCTAGTGAATTGAAAATGTTTTTCTTATTCTACAGAGCACATCTTATTACCTGTAGCTCTATAATTGGAAAGAAAATAGCCTTTATATACACTACATGAAAACTCTAATAATTGCTTGAGAAATAAGCAGGTTTGATTTTATGAAGGTATAATCCTTAAATCTGTTGAATTGTGATTGCTTTTATTACGTGCAACTGATGTGTGGCACACAACGTTAAGAGCTATCACTTCCTCACACTGCTGTTAGAGACTGAACTAGTTATTTACCATCACCTACTACTGCAGCCTGTAGTAGCTCAATGCCCAACCTTTCTAATTCTGTAACATTAACCCTCCATAAAACTGTATTTTATTCTGTAATTTCCTATCTAAGTTTGGTCAGTAGGAAAATTGAGATATTTATAAAAATAAGTGGGGGCACTTTTTTTCAGGATAACTGGAGAAGTAAAATATATTGAAATAGAACTAAAGGGAGTGGTTCAACTGTAATGAAGGGCTTAATGTAATATAATTGTAGGGGGCAGAAAATAAAAGAAAAAAATATTATCAAGAGAGGATATTTTGCAGTAGGACGAAGAGGAGAAAATGAGACTATTTAACATTTATTTCAGTTTTATCTTAAATGACTGGAAGAAGAGCTTAGGAAGCAGTGCAAGATTATGCTATAATTTATCAGGATACTATTTTCAATATAAAACACATGTATTATGGTATCAAGATAAATGCTGTCTTCAAAAAGAAAATAAATGCCAGATTCATGCTGTCTAATTTATCTATAGGCTTTTTCCTTGTTATTTCTCTTATAAACAAATGTCTGTTTGTTCAGTTTCCCCCGTTCTTGCAAACACTAATTAGTACTTCCAGTTTTCACTTGGAGTTCCATAAATGGGCTAAATTTGTCACTTCTGCCACAGACTTCCAGTGTGATGTAGCATAAGACATCTGGAAGGAATAGGAGCTGGGGGTGCTGGTGGACACCTGGCTGAACAGGAGGCAGCAGTGCCCAGCTGGCCAAGCAGGGCAATGGGTTACAAACAGTGTGGCCAGCAGGAGCAGAAGTGATTGTGCCCCTGCACTTGGCCCAGGAGGCAGGTTACTGATGCCTGGGACAAGGCAAACAATGCACCTGCCTTAACAGCATGCAGAGAGTGTGGGGAAACCTTAGTCCAGACACTCTTCTGTTCTGGAATGCAGTTCCCAGCAGTCTCATAGATTCATAGATATTATGGGTTGGAAGGGACCTAGAAGATCATCTAGTCCAACCCCCCTGCCTGAGCAGGATCACCTAGACCAAGTCACCCAGGAACAGATCCAGGTGGGTCTTAAGTGTCTCCAGAGATGGAGACTCCACAACCCCCCTGGGCAGCCTGTTCCAGAGCTCTCCACTCTCACTGAGAAAAAGTTCTTTCTTGTGTTGACCCTAAACCTCCTGTGCTCTCATGAAGAAGAGCCAGCACAGAGCTGAAATGACTTATATGGAGCATTTCTCTAACACCGAAAGCATTTGAAAGATATTTTAAGGTTCTTTGAAAAAATGCATAAGTATCAGCCTCTCAGGTTTGAGTAAATTACAAAAGCATAAAAGTCAATCAGCTACCTATGTAACGACTGGCAGAATGGCACCAGAGCTGCTTCTCCCCAGATAGAGTTTTCTATCATTTTCTCTCTGATTTCTGTTTAGATTTGGTCTTGTACTGAGTGTCATTTTCTTCATCTACCAAACATTATAGGCTTTCAGATGAAATATGTTTTGCATTTGGACAAATAATTTCTTTTAAAAAAACAGATTTTTTTGCATATGTGCATCTTGCCCAACAAAATCTCTGTGAGGCTGGAAACTGTTCATCTCACATAATTTTATTTAGAAAGAAAATAGAAAGAAAATATTATCTGAGATCCATGAAATGCTACCCTCACATAAAAGAGACTCCTGTTTTTTGTGCTATCAGTCATCTTGTCTAGATTTCCAACAGTTCTTTGCCTCTGATGCAGTCATATATAATGTTATAAAAATCAAATTAGATTTTTTAGTAATAAAAA
>VYZU01019332.1:8640-20702 GCA_013401355.1 Ceyx cyanopectus | reverse complement strand
GTTGTTTTTTTGTTGTTTTTAATTACACAGAATCACAGTGTGTGTGTAAAACAATGTATCTATTTACTATTCTTTTAAAAACAGTATAGAGAATAACAAGCAGTTTTCTCAAAAGTGACTCTAAAGGTAAACTCTATGAAAGTACAAACAGTATAAAATAATGATAAAGCTATTGAGGCTTTTGTTCTGATTTCTATATTGCTACTAACATAAATGTTTTGCTACCTGAAAAAATATACTAAATTGTGCAAGGAAAAAAAACTTGCCAAAATATCCATATTAGATTCTGAATGTGCTGCAGTTCATCTTTTTAGAAGGAAGCAAAGCAAACAAGCTTTCTTTACACTCAGTGGCTGAGAGTTTGCTCTGAGTTACATTATAGCACACTGAAAGAGAGTGCACTGCTTCATCTGCTATTTTAATGGGTAGAAGGTGAAAAAAATCAGTGATTCCATTCTAGAATCATAGAATGTTTACGAGAAGGTAAAGTTGCATGTAAGCAGTATCAATGGGCCTTTAGAGTGTAAAGTACCTACTAAGAAGTTCCAAAGTAACAATATAAATGCAGTGGAGCAAGTAAATAAATACTAATATAAACTTTAGCTGCCTTATACTTCATACATTACTCTAGATGTAACCATTCATTGCTATCTCTGTTATATTCAGTTTTCATGTAATCCAGTTGTTGAATCATCTCTTCCAATGTGATTTCTAAGATAATCGTGTCACTTCAGTCACAGCTCTGGTATCCCCCATTGCACACACTTACATAGGCAGACCCATCCTGGAAGCAATGATCAGGATGTGGGCTGCAGACTTACATTGGGATTTTGACTACTTCTGTGATTTGCTCTTTACTCAGAGTTACAAAAACGATTTAACTCTGGATTTCACTTTTCCTGCATGGAGTTCAGAGTTTCCCCTTCTGATGCTTTGGATGCACCAAGGACAAACTTCATGCAGTCCTTAGTGTGGGATGTGGCCCTGCTGACTGACTAGGCCACAGGATTGGAGGCAGACGTCTCATTCCCTGGCTGTCACAGCTTCATCAAGTCACTGAGACGATCATTATTGGGAAAAAAAAAAAGCTGAGATGAGAATATAATAACTGAGATCATACAACTGTGAGAGCAGCACTGTGACTCTTTGTCAGTGAAACCCTTATGTTTTTCTTTCCATATACATGGCCTCCTGGACTGGGCTCTGATTAGCAAAGCAGTTACAAATCCACTTAGCTGCAGTAGCCCTAGATGAAAATAAAATCTGCCCTGACTTTCCCAGCTGACCTTCAGTAAATCAGTTCAAGAAAAAGTAGATACAAAGTCAAAAGCTTTGTTAAAAGCTGGACAGTTATGGACTTACACTTCAGAAGTGGCAGAAGGTTCTGGCTGTGTTACTTTTCAACACCAGAACTTGAAAGTGGGTGTTTGCATTATTTCAACCATCTCTTGGTCACCAGAACTGACACACAGAACTGCTAAATAAAATTTAAATAACCCAGATAATGAGAAAACTGAGATAAAACTTTGATAAGTGAATGTGCCATAAGAAACACAATTAGAGATTGTCTTTTCTCTATAGAAAATGAGGTGCTCTAGAAAATGGTGCCTTGCTACACGCAAATGCTGTGCTGTGTATTATGCAGAAAAAGAAACTTTTAATGAGTTGTACATTTCACTGGATCACACCTTGCTGGTTTTTTTTTTGTTTGTTTGTTTTTAATTTGAAAAGCAGATGTCTTCTATTCCAGAGTTCACTTTGTAACAAAATAGAGTATATCTACTTGCTAAAAGAGGAAAATTCATTCAGATGAAAAAATCTCTTCTGACCCATAAAATGCAGAATGCTCGTAAAGTATCAGCTCTAATACCCCAGTGATACTCCCGGGAAACACTCCACTGGGGCAAGTAGGACAACTCACATCTGCCTGTAGCAGTTTGGGTTTTGACTAGCACATCTTAATGCCTTTTTTTTTTTTACCTTTGAAAAGCATTTATAATTCTTAAGCAACAATTCTCCTTTATAATAAATTCAAAATGACATCTGGAAGTGAGAGCTGTAGAAGCAGAATACTTCATTGGGTCACCTATCATTGTAAGCAGAATATTCACAGTAGCATAAAATGGTGTATTGTAGTTTGTCACTGTATTCCTGTGTTGCACTGTTTTGAATAACCCTGAAGGGTCAAAGAAGAAATGTGCTAGCCTGTCCAGTCCGTAACTCAACTGAAGCCACAGAAAGACTATCTTTAAATAGCCCAAGACTGCCAAAGCCAAAAAATACTCTTAGTCCGTGTTTGTTTCTATGCAGCAATCTCAATCAACATTTACTTTTGCACTCTGAAAAAAAGCAAACTGGCACTGCTGCAAGGCCGGGTAGGCAGATCGATACCTGTCCTGAACTTTCTGCAATTGTTCTTAGAGCAGCAACTCATCTGCAGCTCATAGAATCGCTGTAAACCCACATAAAGGTGATTTTACATAGTTTTCCAGTGTGTTTCGCAGCTCTGATTTGAGAGCAAGATAACGTTAGACACTTTGATCGCCAGGAGGAGAGGGCGGGGGAGGCGGTTTGCTGGTGGAAACGGCTGTTTAAAGATGCTCGTGAAACTGCGGTGGCCGCAGCCGCCGGCATCGAGGGGGAGAGGCCGCGCTGGGCGGCGGTTCCGAGCGTGGGCGGCCGAGCCGCTCGGGGCAGCGCTGGTGCCTGCGCGGGGACAGGCCCTAGCACGGGTGCGCGGGGGTGTCAGGGAGTCGCCGAGGAGCGAGACGGCAGCGGCGGGTCCCCGGGCCCGCGGCCGGCGGGGCTGGGCAGGGGTCTGGGCGGGAGGCGGCGGGCTCGCAGCATGGCGGCGGGCGCTCAGGAAGTCGCGTCAGGCCCGGCGCCGCCGCGCGGCCCGGCGGGCGGAGGGGCAGGAGGGTAGCGGTAGCCGCGGAGTCCGTATTGCGGGTAGGGGCCGGCGCGGGTGTCGGGGCCGTAGGAAGGAGCCGGGCTGGCGGTGCTGCCCCCGGCGGCGGGGCAGGGCAGAGCAGCGCAGCGGCTGCCGCGTGGCGGGAGGGGGCGGGCCGCAGCCAGCAGCCGGTGGCGGAGCTGGGGCGCGTGGGCTGCGCGTCGGAGGAGCGGCCGGCTCGGGTGTGGAGGGTGCGAGTCGCGGTGCCCACCGGTGGGCGAGCGGGAAGGGGGTGGGGGTGCAGGCAGCAGTGCTGCCGGTCCCCGTGGCTGCCGTGGAGCCGAGCAGGGGACTGGTGAGCGTGGGTAGTGGCGGCACACCCCGCGGCGGCGTTCCGGGGTGCGGGGGCTCGGCGGACTCAGGGCCCTGCCGGTGCCCGGTGCTGGCGGCTGCCCGCGGTCGCACCCGCCCCTCGCGGTGACCGGGGCCGGCCCCTTGGCATCGGTCGCCGGCGCTGCCCGGGGAGGCTTCACAGCCGGTACCCGCGCTCAACCGCCGTGGTTTTATTTATAGCAGATCCTGTGAGCGTGCGGGATCCCCGAGCCTTGTCCGAGCCTCGGAGGATGACGAGGTGCTGCTGCTGCAGATTTACAGCGTAAACGTCGCGGCCGAGAGCGGGCACACGGAGGACTGGTTTCATACACTGGTATGTATAAAGTTGCCGGTGCTCAAACAGGCTTTTAATACCGTAAATTTTAAAGTTAATATTTTCAGTATGCCGGTGCAGCCAAGGTCACCTTGAGCACAGCGAGGACGCTTTTCGTTTTCACAGTTCAGATGTTTCTGAGCTTTTGTTTTTGCGTTTGGTTTAGATATTAATTTGCCTGAGCACTAATAATAGTAGTATTCATAATAATAAATACAACTGAAGGCAAATTAACCTAAGAGCCAACAAAGAAAAAAAGGATAACTTAAGTACTTAGGCCGTGTAAAGGTAAGTATGTATGTAGATATTAATTCTCAAACTCCAGTTTATATTGGGAACTCAATACAGGGGAGTATTACAGAACAGGTTTGTGTTTGTTTGGGAAGGACAGTAAGAAGGGCAGAATGTTGGACTAAAGTTTTAGACCACACTTTTGCAAATGTTAGTATACAGGGTGGGAACAGTCCTGTTCCTGATGGTTCATATCTTGCTGTGACAGAAGTTTCTTTGTGGTAATAGATGGAAAAGGTGGCATTTCCACTTTGACGTTTCTCTAGAGGAAAATGCTGGGATCCCTATTTCAGTGCCTCTGTAACAAAGCAGTTTAATTTGTACTCTTACACATGTCCATACAATGCTAAGTTGTTCTGAAATGTTTGCCCTACTTTTTTTTTTTTTCCCTTCACTTGGCCAAGGGAGAATTATTGTACTTATTATATGAACTGTTAAATTTCAGTTTTAAAATAATAGTGCAAATTTAGACTTCTTCGCTGCTTTTTTAATCCCCCAAGCCTGTAATGTCACTTATGTCAACAGCATGCTTAGATTTAGGGGTGTGCTTTTGTACAGAGCACTCCTTCCTCTGAGGGGTTTGTAAACTGGTTTGACTACAGGTCTATTAGGCCCATAAAGTATACTGTGAGATAGGATTGAGAGAGAACATTAATGAAATTTTTTGTAGATAATAGGTGTCCTTGAGAAGCAAATGATGAAAGAGCAAGGTCATGGAGTGCAAGAGAATAGTAAACTTTTGAAAGTGGCTGAAATTTGTATACTTGCCATTTAGCAAATGCTTTAGCATATGCAGTGAAGAATAGTGGAAAAGCATAGAGGGACTATACTGATGTGTCAAGGGAAGAGCAGGGAGACAAAAACATCCAGGTAGATGATTGGTGTGCTGTGTTTACAGGAATTGGGTTTTTTTTACCATGTTAAAAATACGCTGATTTCTTACTGCAGTGAAACTTTTTCAGAATCTAACTTCTGCTGAAGGGTGCAAAAATATGTTTGCTAATTTTTTGCTAGATACCCATCACTGAAATTCTGTGTGTGTATATGTATTCCTGTGCATGTGTGTGCGATTATATATGTATATTACTATTTTGCAGTTTCTGATACCAAGTTCAATTCCTTTGTCATGGATGAAACTGCTTTGTCCCTTGGAACAATAGATGTTTCCTATTTGTCCACCTCAGCAGAGTGCAGTATCAGTAGATGTAAGCATTCCAGTGAAGAATGGGTAAGTAAAAATTGTAAATGTTCTGGCCATATATTTCTTATTTGTAATTCAAGTTGAAGGTGGAATATTTTAATTATTACAAGGAATAAACATAAGACATTGCTTCTCATGCATGGTGCACTTTGGTTTTAATTTTAACTTGAAATCTAAGAAGGAGCAAAGAGTTCAGTGCTGTGCCAAAGGCTAATGTTGCTGTAAAAGAACCCTATCAAACTCTATTGATAGTCATAATCTTCTAGTGTGATGTTACTAATCACTTTATACAGTGATAAATGTTCAGAAACTCATTCTGGAGTAGACTGAGGGGAAGCAGAAAGTCCTATAGAAGGCTTGTTGCTGTTCTGAAAAATGTAGTTTGATATGCACAAGTAAAAAGGAGTATGAAGCTCAAGTTGTGTGATCATGTAGTACTCTAGCTAGACCTTTTCATGCAATAAAGGAGGCAGGAAAAAATGCTGGCTATAAATAAGAACCCTGTTAAAGCTCTGTGTCCTCTTTTAAGTGAATCTTGGGATTTGGACGAGACAAGGGGCAGTGAGAAGAGGGGACTGAGTGGTGCAAAAAGAACCACATTGAGACTGCACTAGCACTGGCTGGTTTAGAAGTATAGGTCAGGAAGAATTAGACACTGCTGTGGAGAGGGAGGAGTTTGAATTTGATACAGAAGAAGAGTTAGACTGGTCAGAGTTGAGCGAAGGGACAGATGTCCTGGCAGCTGGGTTTTCTATCTATCTATCTATCTATCTATCTATCTATCTATCTATCTATCTATCTATCTATCTATCTAGGTGTAAGTTACACTGCTCAGCATGGTGCAGTAGCCAAGAGATCTGTCAGACAGTGGGATAAAGACAGGTGAGACAGAAGACATTGGAAGGAGATTTGTATAACAAAGTGGTTAGCCAGGGTTGGAGGCATGCAGAAGGCAGACAGTATTGGTAAAATGTTGGTTAATTTGGGGTTTAGCATTATGGGAAGTGTTAGAGGTGGGATTGGGCCAGGTTTAGCATCTTGATGCTTGTTTATTTCAGATGGAAAACTTGGCCTTGGAGTAATTGCCCATTCACCCACCTTGCCAGTTGTGGTACATGCACATTTTAGTCTTATATATCTTCAGCACTTCTTTTGGCTTTCTGCTGGTTTTTCACTGGGCCAGCTTCCTAGCTCAGTATGTGATTATCTGTATTTGTGTTTTCCAACCCTTAGACTGATTTAATAGTATTGGTTCCACCCTGCTTCTCTTCCACTTAAATGTGCTAATTTAAATGACGATTGGGTTTGGTGTTTGTTTTTTTTCTGTAATTTCCCTATTATTAAAAACAGAATATAGGTTCAGAAAATGGCAACCCAGTGCTCCTTCTAAGGCAAGCAATAATTCAGTAGACTTTAATGGGAGCAATCCAAGTCTTTGTAAAAATTGTAGTTAAGTATATTTTTGTTGTGTCCTAACATAGAGAATGTGTTCTGTGAATGCAGTTACTCTGGATTTTTGGTTTTGTAGTGATCAGAAAGGCAGCCTAACATTGGAGAAGGCACAGGTTCCTTTTTCGTATCTCATTGCATGAAACTGCTTAAAAAGAGCCTACAGAGTCAGTATTTTGTATACATTGCAATTTTACAGGGTGATGTCCAGTTAAAGCTTAAAATACATTGCTGATATTACAAGCACCCTTACATTATTGAGAGTGTAATTTATTGTCAATTTCATCCACTTTTTTTCTGCTGTCAATTTCCTTGCTTTTTCTTAATAGACATTATTTATTTTAAAACTTTGTATCAGAAAGCTGTGCAGTGGATAAGATACATAAATACAACACTGATTATGCTTTTATTTTTAAAAATAAAATCACATCATCTGGAGATAATATAATTTACTTCAGAGAAATCTTGAAAAAAAATTGTGTTAGTTGTACATAATTTTGTGTTGGTTGTTTTTTTCTGGTTTTGTTGGTTGTTTTGGTTTTGTTGTTTGGTTTTTTTTGTGTGTCTGGCAACTCCTCTTACTCAAACTTTTCACATACCCAATAAAACATACATTTCTGGGTATTTACACAGTGGTCTTCTGTTCTGCAGGGAGAGTGTCATTCTAGACCCACTTTCTTCCGATCTGCTACTTTAAAATGGAAAGAGACTCTGCTGAGCAGAAAAAGGCCATTTGTGGGACGATGCTGCTACGTATGCACTCCCCAGAGCCGGGTAAGAAGATTACGGGCTGGATTATGCTTGGCAAAAATGCATATTTGCAGTGGAACAAAGTTTCAGTAGTTTTCTTACTTTGAGAATTAAGGTCACAAAGTTCTTACTTTATAAAGCAATATACTTTTCACCTTTGTGGTTATATTTTCTTTGTCATGGAATTAATGGATGACAGACCTGTTGTGATGCTTTGTCTTCCACTTTCCAGTGCAGACTTATTCCTTGCACAAAACTCTCCAGCTCTTCAGAATTAGCGCTAGAAAATTATATGGGAAAATTATTTATACTACTAGGTTAATAATGGGAATGTGGTACTTAGTGTTAAGGCTTACTTATAGGAAGCTTAATTCTCTTTTCACAAAGCACAGTTTTGTAAGTAAGCAATATGCATCTCTTCAAACTTGAAGAGCTCAGCCCTGTGTTTGAAAAGACAGGTTGTTTTTCTATACCTGACTGATTCTTGGCTTCTCTACCCAGCCTGGAAACAAGGAGCACCAGTTAGGATAGTGAGGACATTTGTCTGCTGGCAACAGTGTCAAGGTGGTGGCTCTAGAGATGTGCAAACTGATTTAAAGTGAATTGTATTGAACTGCATTGGGCAGACTTCCTGTACGCTGCAGATGCAAAATGCTGATAAATGGTGTAATATCGTTTGCAACCAGTTCATCATGTCCTTTGATTATACATGCACCCCAGGCTTTTAATTGCACTCACACCTGCACTGAGCTCCATGATAGACTGGAGTAGAGTGAAAATTTTATTTGTTTGACCAAGGAGAATTTGTGGTTTCACTCATTCCTATGCCAGAACAGAAAGTTGCAGCAATGACATAAAATTGTGGGATAGAAGTCCAAATGTGCTGTGAAGGTAGGTGTATGATACGGGCAACAAGACGAGCACTTAAATTGAAACTGCTTCTAATAGACACTTAAGTGTTCAGACTTGTAAAAAGATGTGTAGGAATCCTCAACTTGGGGCTTTTAATACATTTAGTAATTAGGCTGTTCCTCTCAATCTGGGAATTATGCTTTAAAAATAAATATATTACTCTATTTTGTCCATTTAATAAGAAACTAATTAACTATCCTGAGATCCCACTTAAGAAAGGGGCATGACCCGATTAAGCCCTTTATTGCCTTCTGCCACAAGGAGAAAATACCATCCTTGTGGCAGACAGTAACAAACCATATCCTCTTATTAGACTCCAGAGGTTTCACTGTGTTTTTGAGCTGCCTGTTTTGTTAATTCTCTTAAAGAAAAGGAGTGGATAAGTGAGATGGATTTCCTTAAATGTTGGCGAGGCTAGCAGCTTGCCAATGTTGGGAGTGGGAGGTCTTGCTTCTAACTCTTGGTTTCCTTGCTGCCCTACTGGGGGCTGATCACTAACCACATAGAAAACTATGTGTTTTATTTATTCATTTTGTCTGTCTGTCTTAGTTTTCTTCCTTGACTGAATGAAATTAGCTTGTTAAAGGGTGTGATGAGTGTTGGAGGTGGTTGAAGTTAAGAGGTGAGGGGTAAAGTTCAGTGGGAAAAGGTGTTGCGAGCTGGACTTTTTCCCTCATGGTGGCAGGGAGATGCTGCATCAGCTCACTTGGTCTTGCAGATTCACATTCTCTGTCAGACACGGGGTCAGGGAGGAGTTAAATAAGGAAAAGCTGAAGTGTGACATTACAGCTAAAGGATGAATTTTACAGTGAGGTTATGACCCAACTGTTAGAGTACAGGAACAGACATGGGCATTCATTGTATTTATCTTTGTTGCTGATTTTTGGGGGAGAGCACTTCTCTTTGCCAGAACATTTCACCTAGCTTTAAGATCTGAAAAAAAATACCAGTGAATACTCAAGTTATTAGCTTCAGTCTTTCTTTTAAGAGTCTAGAGCAACATTTTGTTAATTGTATGTACTACGCAGTTATGCTTTAATATGGAGAAAAAGACTGTGTGCTCCCACTGTAGCATGTCATTGTCACTTGACCTGCTAATGACATTGGACGCTCATATATTTTGTGTCAAATGCTGTGTCCTAAACAAAATACAAACAACCGAGACTCTTACCTGACCCCCATTGCAAAATTGGTAGTGAGGCTGTTCTTCAGCTATTGCTGGTAACTCTGTTTCTCCTTCTGTGTCCTGTTTTTGTCTTCCTTGACATGAACAATCCCAGTGGTTTTAGCTGTAATTCACTGTTGGCATGATACCAGTTTTATAATTAAATATGATTTGGGCAGAAAGAAGCTAGCCTCTCAGTCAAGGTACTTACCTGTAATATGGAAGATTAAAGTTTAGGTCTTGCTGCCAAGGAATAGCTCTTTATTCAAAATGGAATCGTTCCCAAACTCATCCAGAACAGTTAGTAGCCTGGTATGTAGAGACTGTATCAGGTATGTAGAAGGCTGGATTGAGTTTGTTGTTCAGTCAAAGCAGGAATGTGGACATTTGCCACCTAACCAGGGATGGGTATCCTGACCTTTGGACTGCTGTTACTTGGTGCCTGATCTANTTTTTTTTTTTTTTTTTTTTTCTTGGTTTTACAGGATAACTTCTTCAATGCTAGTATTCCTTCTTTGGGTCTGCGTAATGTCATATATATCAATGAAACACATACCAGGTAATGTAGCAAGTATTTAATTCACTTTAAAGTTCTGTGTGTTCTCATCTCTAGGATGGTCCATGCTAAGTGAATATATATTGCTGTCCTAAAATGCAGGAATTGGTGCTGACTTCAGGAGAGTAATGTACTTGTTAAATCCAGCTGTGTGTATTTGGGAGCTGGGCAAAGTCTTTTGGGGTTACAGACAAGGAGTGTAAGGGTCAAACCTGTTTCACAAAAAAACAGACCACTTCTAAATCCTTTCTTTTCCAGTGCAGATGGCAGCNCATTTAATAAGAAACTAATTAACTATCCTGAGATCCCACTTAAGAAAGGGGCATGACCCGATTAAGCCCTTTATTGCCTTCTGCCACAAGGAGAAAATACCATCCTTGTGGCAGACAGTAACAAACCATATCCTCTTATTAGACTCCAGAGGTTTCACTGTGTTTTTGAGCTGCCTGTTTTGTTAATTCTCTTAAAGAAAAGGAGTGGATAAGTGAGATGGATTTCCTTAAATGTTGGCGAGGCTAGCAGCTTGCCAATGTTGGGAGTGGGAGGTCTTGCTTCTAACTCTTGGTTTCCTTGCTGCCCTACTGGGGGCTGATCACTAACCACATAGAAAACTATGTGTTTTATTTATTCATTTTGTCTGTCTGTCTTAGTTTTCTTCCTTGACTGAATGAAATTAGCTTGTTAAAGGGTGTGATGAGTGTTGGAGGTGGTTGAAGTTAAGAGGTGAGGGGTAAAGTTCAGTGGGAAAAGGTGTTGCGAGCTGGACTTTTTCCCTCATGGTGGCAGGGAGATGCTGCATCAGCTCACTTGGTCTTGCAGATTCACATTCTCTGTCAGACACGGGGTCAGGGAGGAGTTAAATAAGGAAAAGCTGAAGTGTGACATTACAGCTAAAGGATGAATTTTACAGTGAGGTTATGACCCAACTGTTAGAGTACAGGAACAGACATGGGCATTCATTGTATTTATCTTTGTTGCTGATTTTTGGGGGAGAGCACTTCTCTTTGCCAGAACATTTCACCTAGCTTTAAGATCTGAAAAAAAATACCAGTGAATACTCAAGTTATTAGCTTCAGTCTTTCTTTTAAGAGTCTAGAGCAACATTTTGTTAATTGTATGTACTACGCAGTTATGCTTTAATATGGAGAAAAAGACTGTGTGCTCCCACTGTAGCATGTCATTGTCACTTGACCTGCTAATGACATTGGACGCTCATATATTTTGTGTCAAATGCTGTGTCCTAAACAAAATACAAACAACCGAGACTCTTACCTGACCCCCATTGCAAAATTGGTAGTGAGGCTGTTCTTCAGCTATTGCTGGTAACTCTGTTTCTCCTTCTGTGTCCTGTTTTTGTCTTCCTTGACATGAACAATCCCAGTGGTTTTAGCTGTAATTCACTGTTGGCATGATACCAGTTTTATAATTAAATATGATTTGGGCAGAAAGAAGCTAGCCTCTCAGTCAAGGTACTTACCTGTAATATGGAAGATTAAAGTTTAGGTCTTGCTGCCAAGGAATAGCTCTTTATTCAAAATGGAATCGTTCCCAAACTCATCCAGAACAGTTAGTAGCCTGGTATGTAGAGACTGTATCAGGTATGTAGAAGGCTGGATTGAGTTTGTTGTTCAGTCAAAGCAGGAATGTGGACATTTGCCACCTAACCAGGGATGGGTATCCTGACCTTTGGACTGCTGTTACTTGGTGCCTGATCTACTGACAAAGTGTTTGTCACACACTGAGCATCAGAAGTTTCATGATTATACTAATGCTGAATATGGCTAAATAAAGTTTAGTCTTCAAGATGAGTTCTGTACTGTGACAAGTCCTGGTTTATGTTACATGTACTATAACCAATGCAACCACTTCTGTATGCAGTAAAGCCTAGAGAATACTTGGAAATTAATGGAGTTGGTAACAGTCCCTTTCTGAATGTCATTTTCATTTCAGAACAGTTTGTGTGTACTTTATAAGCAACTTCAGCACTTCTTTACTTTGGATTTTGTTTGTAATAGAGGTGAAAAACATTGCATTACCTTAAATGTTCTGATGAATATAAAGACACAACTATTTTGTAATGAAATAGTCCACCAATCTTTTTTTTTTTTTTTTTTTTTTTTGGTTTTTACTGCTAAATTTTTT
>VYZU01019330.1:0-15806 GCA_013401355.1 Ceyx cyanopectus | reverse complement strand
AAAAAAAAAAAAAAAAAGAAAGAAAAAAGGAAAAGCTACATCTTTATTAAATCAAAACAGACTCAAGACACTTGCCATTCTCCCCAAATGCAGATGATTTTGAGGCCTAAAACAAGAATCATAAGTAGGACTTGGAATTTTTATTTTTTTTTAATCTATAATTTTTTAAAAGCTCTGTCTGTCGCATGTGTATTATGCAGAGCCAGCAGGGGACAAAGATCAGAAATGTAAAGGAGCTGTTTGTGATTTTGGATGAGATGTGGCACACAGATAAAAGAGCAAACATTTTTCCCCTTGGTTTAATTCTAGCACTAGATTCCTAAATTAAGCCCAGCAGGAAATAAACATCCACCACAGATTTCAAAAGATATCTCACATCTTTGTATTAAAACGTGTTATTTTAAGAGTCCCAAATGCTGCATGTCTGATTTTTATTAAGTCCAGAGCCAAGATAGGAAGTGTGATTTGATTTATTTTAAAAGAACACAGAAAATATTAGTGGACAAGGGGCTGTAAATTGCAGGAAGCCAGAAGCCATTTGAGGAGTAGGAGCTAATGGGCCTGATGCCATTATCTGTAAGAGCACTAAGGCCACAGGCCTCAGAGAAATTACCTCGATGACCTTGAGAGACTCAGACTGAAGAACATTAAGTTAGAGGGTTTTCCTGGGGGTGGAAGGACAGCCTCAATTTTTCTTTTCCAAAGGGACCAAGAAGATGTTTCAAGATGCACTTGTGATTTCCTTCTCCACAAAAGCAGCTATAAAGTTGTATATCCATGCGTGGCAGAACTAGATATCACCACACTGNAAAACAAAACCCAAAGCAAATAGAAAAAAAAATACAAAACAAACACACTCTTTGAGTTTGAGATGTTGCTATGTATTTAAAGAAATACTCCCTTGAAGAGGCTTAGACTTCAATATTTTAAATATGCTTCTGCTTTTATTAGCTCCAGTTGGAAATAAAATGTTTGTGTGTTGGGTTTTTTTTAATTGCCAAGCTGGTGAAAATTAGAACTATACATCCCAAAGTAAGCTAAACATATTATTACAGAGAGAAAGAATAATTCTAAGGTTTGCTGTAAACAGTACCAGTAACAAAATCTACACTTCATACCAATTGATGGTCAATTATATCTCCCAGCCATCCTTACCCTAATGACACCATATCGAAATGTTCCCCACATCACTCCCAGCTGGGCACAGAGGCAGTCCCTGCCAGGGCAAGTCCTGAGCTGAGGTTCAAGTGAAGCTCTCAAGCCAACCAGAGTAGAGACCTGGTAAGCTCACAAGGGACTAGTTTATCTCCCTTCTCTAGCCAGACATCATAATGGTTTTTTTGCTTCCACTTCCAGTCCTGCCCAACCCTTCTGTAACTGGCCAAGCCAATGAAAGGCTATTGGGTGAAGAGATGAGGCAGGAGAGGTGAAAGAAAGAAAAGAAAAGAAAAGAAAAGAAAAGAAAAGAAAAGAAAAGAAAAGAAAAGAAAAGAAAAGAAAAGAAAAGAAAAGAAAAGAAAAGAAAAGAAAAGAAAAGAAAAGAAAAGAAAAGAAAAGAAAAGAAAAGAAAAGAAAAGAAAAGAAAAAAAAAGAAAAGAAAAGAAAAGAAAAGAAAAGAAAAGAAAAGAAAAGAAAAAAAAAAAAGAGAGGGGGAGGGAAAAAAAAACCAACTCTTATTTTCTTTGGGCAGGAGGCTAAAGAGAGTGCAGAAGCACTTTTGACAGCGAGCAGAATTCCGCACGCATGAATGAACTTTCTCACACTCCTGGGTCAGCTGAACAAGAGGAGAAAGGAGACCTTTGGTGCCTGTTCCTGACACTACTGCTGCATGCAATGCAAGCCAAGCTGATTTATGTTTCCTCCCATGCAGGCCTAAAAGAAGCACGGAGTAGCTTGTGTACATCTTTCACACTGTGGCCAAGATTGATTCATTGGGTAGAAAACGCTTTGAGATCCCTGGGTAAAAATACAAAGAACTAAGTCAGTGATATCTAAAGCCCTGACTGGAATCAGAAGACAAGGAGCCCACACTGCTTCAGGCACCTCAACTCCCTATCCTCTGTCTCCAACTTTCAGGTCTCATTAGAAATTGTTTCCAATGCCTCCAAACTTTTGGCTCAGCTTTCAAAATCCACCTTTGGCTGGGTGATTGATGAAGTACAGGGCTCTCTATGACCTCGGGTTAAAAATTACACAGGGCCCTAAGAAAACACATGTATCACTTAACATCCAAAACTCATCAGTCTGCCCCCAGAGGTGACAGTCATGCAAGGCTCAAACACATTATGCCATGGCTGGACATCAGTGTTTCTAAAAAACTAGACCCTAAAACTCTTTCCCAGTTTCAGAGTTCTCCTTAATGACTTTATACCGGTAAAGAGATTTATGAAAGCACCCAAAGGATGCCAGTGAGCACTCAAATCACATTATGGATTCATCACCACTGTTAAGGACCACACCTTGTTAAACATGTACATTCAGATTCTGGAACAAGATTTTTACTGGAAATAAACAGAAAGCTGAGCTGACACACACTTTCACAAAATTAAACCAACAACTCAGCAGCTTGGTAGGTTTTTTAAATACAAAATTCATCCTTAGAGACCAATAAACTGACTGAAGACTGTTCAAGAGAAAATGATAAAGCCCTCAATTCTAAACTGTAAATTCACCACCCTGCAAAAGCTGCTTCAACAACAGTTAAAAGCTTTTAAAAAATGGCAAATGTAAATTACAGCTCTTCTTATTGAAATGCCAGCACTGTCAATAGCTTCATTGCCAGTCAATGCAAGAAGTTTGGTATCATTATCTTGGTATCATTATCTATATTTTAAACTGATCAAATTGCATTAATTGATCTTTAAAAATTCAGCTTAAGGAAGTAGGGAGGGGATGCCTGGGGAAAAACCAATGCAATCATCAGTTCTATCTGCAGAGTGGAACTGGTTGTGTGTTATAGATGGCTTATGTTCTAGGACTCTAAAAAATTGCAGGTGCCTTTGCTTACCAGAGGACCTATCAGGCAGCCTGAAACACAGACATATTCTTGTGTACTGCAGCATCAAATATCTGTCTCGGTTTTCTTGTCACCCTCAAAATGTAAACATTCAGAGCTATCACCCAAAGGAAAGTCCCAAGACTGAACCGAGGAACAAGCTATTCCAGTAGCTGCAATTCCATCAAAACCAAACTCTCCTCTTGCAGCCAGTATGCAGGGGAAAGTTTAACTCTCCTCTTGCATTATTGTCTCAAGTTCATTTCATATCAGGAGATAAAATCCAGAGTAAAAACCTATACCCAGAGACTGTTCCACAATGATCAGAGAGGGAGTTACACCCTTCATTTGATGCTTGAGCACCAGCGACCAAAATAATTCACTGAGTGGTAGGAAACTATGAAAATAGAACTAAAGAAGAGAAGAGGATTCCCAAACACCATCACATCATCATAAGGGGAGACCTAGAGACTTAAAATCAGGCAATTTAGAAAGCCTAACATAATTGATCCTTGCTCCAAAACACATATCAGAACTAATAATGAAGGTCACTAGAAGAAAGAAAAAAAAAATATTATTTTTTTTTTAAAAAAGGAACTAATCTTTATTGTCCTTTTCAATCCTACACTAACATATAATCCCTCTGGACATGACCACACTCTTTCCACAGGATCCCATTCCCTTTCAGTATTCTGAATGGACACTGATAATTGACCAAGTGATCATTAATGATTTGGCCCTATTCTTACTATTCAGAATAAAGTCCCACGTCTTGTTTACTGTCTACTATTCAGAGCCTGACTTGAACAATGAATTATTCATTTGTTTGTAGGTTTTCCTCCAGTGCTCATCACAACAACATCTGAATGCATTACAAACATGAACCGACTCGTTTTCAAACCATCTTTGTACAAGGAAATGAATGATATCATTGGATGCACATGACAGGAGAGGGGGCATGACAAAGGGATTCTAAAGGATCTGTTAATTCCAAGGGTGCAAACAGAGCCTCACAGGGTTCCTCAAAATACTTACATTTGAATCAGCTTCAGCAGCACATGTGGATCATACTCACAGGTCTCAGGGGAGGTCCCTAGAAAACAAGGAAAAAATGTGAAAGGTGTAGGTGGTGGAAGGAAAGAAACTCTCAGAGCAAGCACTTAACATTACAAAGGTGTAAAAGCAAGAACTCAAACACAAGGGCAGGGGAACCAAAACACGGTAAGCATTTGTGTCATGCTATTTTCAGAGAACATCCACCCCTCATTGTATTCTGGGGGGGGGGGGGGGGGGGGGGGGAACATAGTGACAGAGGAAAAGGAAGAGGCTGAGGCACTTAACACCTTCTCTGCCTCAGTCCTGAGGAGTAAGACCAGTTGTTCTCCAAGTACCCATCCTCCTGAGCTAGATGCCAGACAAGGAGCAGAATGAAGTCTGCTTCAAGGGAAATCCAAGGGAAAATGATCCTGCTACACCAGTTAGTCTGTTGGGCTGGATGGGATCCAGACAAGGGCACTGAAGGAGCTGGTAGAAGTGCTGACCAAGACTCCTTCCACCATTTACCAACAGTTCTGACTAACTGGGAAGGTTCCAGTTGACTGTAGGTTAGCAAATGTGACATCCACCTACAACAAGAGCTGGAAGGAGGTTCCAGGGAACTATAGGCTTGTCAGTCTGACCTCAGTGCCAGGGAAGGTTATAGAGCAGACCTTCTGTAGTGCCATCACACAGCATATACAGGACAACCAGGGGATGCGGCCCAGCCAGAAAGGATTTATGAAGGGCAGCTCCTGCTTCACTAACCTGATCTCACCATCAGAGATTAAAAAAAAACCTTGGGGCTATGTGCATTTAAACAATGGGGACCACCTTTAATCTCTTCCTGTTGATGAAATACATCTGACCTTATTTAATTAAAAACCTCTACATGCGATTTTTAAATTTTTTTATACAGTTTCTATTATTCTATTCTAACTTGTCCCACAATTCAAATCCTTTCCCCAGTGTCCAAACCTGACAAAACCATAGATGTCAAGTGTCTGGCACCTTAGCCTTGCAGGAAATGGCTATCCTCACACAGGGTTTGCCTTCCTGAACACAAGGGAAAACAGTTCCAAACTGTTAATCCTTCCTAAGGGGCACACATGGAGACAGAGCTGCTGTGGTATAAAAAAAATATATATATATCCTTTCAGAATTACTGTAGTACAAAAGTAAAGGGCTTTCAGCTTCCATTCCCCTAACCACAGCATTTGCAGGAGGAGCAGAGCTGGAGGCAGCCGAGCCACACACAGGGCAACACTCACGTTGTGTTCAGCAGCTGAACCAACCAGGCTGGGGTTTATAGTCCAGCACCCATCTGTTTTATGGTAGCACCCTAGAATCTGTTCCCAGTTCTGGACAAGGTCTCTTAGGGACCATGAACATGTTCTTGGAAGGTGCCTTCCTCCATGCCTTAAAAAATCTGGTTCCGCTACTTCAGTTCCAATCAGCCAGAAAGGACAAGTGGGTATGTCCTGTACTCGAGAGTTGCAATGTCTTAATTGAAAACATGTTATAGGCACTTAAAATATTATAAGCAATATATCAAGTCATATAAAAATTTTATTTTTGACAACCTGCTTGGAAAATAACATAATATTATGTAGATATGTATCTTAAGTGTTACTAAGTTTGAGCATCATAATTCTTAAACTGGTTTTTAACAGGTCCCACAGCTATTAGAGATTGAGAAAGCTACTGAAACTTTTTCCTTTCCCCTCTTGAGCTGCTAGATTACCCAGACAAGCTCCCTCAGGTTGGGTTAGAGGAGCAACATCAACACACCACAGGAACGGCTACAAAATTTGATACCTTCTTTTACAGCTTATTTCCCTCAGGCCAAACTGCAGCTTTCACATGCAGGGGGGAAGAGAATAAAAAGCAGACTTAGAAATATGTCTGCCTTGCACAACAACTAAAATGAATTGCCCTTGTCCAACAATGGAGAAAAACACCTCCCTGTCCCCTCACAAGCTGCAAGACTTGTGGCCCTACTGAGTCAGACCCTGGAGGAAGAACCTTTTTGGTACTGTGACTGTGGAGAAACTCTGCTAATCCACCAACATTCAAGTCACATCAAGAAAACAGGAATGAGACTGGCCTGAAAAATGTGCTGTTTTTTAAAATACATTTGTGTATTTTTTTAATCTTCTGTATTCTGAAGCTTTATATTTATTTGTTTGTTTGTTTTTCTATTTTATTGTCAACCTTCCCATCCCAAAACTGGAAATGCTCAAAAGTAGCTTTGCTTTTTGTAACAAGTACTAAAAAGTTTTCACAAAATTATTCTTCTCTGGGAGCAAAGATCACAAATAACACCAAATCTGTAGAGATTTCAGCCCTAAACCAAAGCTGTACTAAGTGCTTCTGCAAAATACTGACTTTATATTTTAAATTAATTAAAAAAAAAACAACTCTAGACAGTAACTGTGTATAAAGAAGCTGGAAATGTTCCAGGCACTCTATTTAAAAGACCTTGAAACAAACTGCACCACTGCCTATATTTGGAAACCATAAATAAGTTGCAAAACTAAAACCATATACACGCAAAATACACATTCATTGTTTTCAAAGGAAACAAGTACAGATAAACTACAAGGATAACACATGGTTTGGATACAATCATGATTTACATCTGTAACTGGTTAATTAGTTCCAACTTCACCCACAGTGGAGTTTCAAAGATGAAGAGACATGAGACAAATAAGTGAGACCTATTTCAGAATGCTGAACAGACTTTAAAAGTCACCTGCACACAGACCTAGTTTGGGGCACCAGGAAAACACAGATGATGGCACAGACTTGCTTAACTCCAATGACCAAAATGGGAGACAAGACTAACTCTGTATTTCCAAACCTAGAATTCTTTACCCCTTCCAGTCATGATGGGCTTCATATTCATACCTTTCACCTGCGCTGGCAGAGGGTTGGACTCCATCATCTCCAGAGGTCCCTTCCAACCCCCACCATGCTGTGATTCTGTGACCTTTCAAAATTAAACAGCAATTTCCCAAAGTAGTCTCCCCACTTTTCAGTGTGATGTAAAATAGTATTTTGCATTAAATAAACCCATCTACTTTATCACCATTCTGAAGGCAAAACAGTAAAGCTGCATTAAAGCAAACTCTCAAAAATATTTGTGTGTACTACCTTGGGTACTTCTTTATATAATAAACAGCTAAGAAGTTGAAGTTAACAGCAATGCATATTCAGCAAAGGATATGCTTGCTACCTACTCACAGGTTTAGCCTGTGTTACAGATTGTTATAAGGCCACAACTTTGTATTCCAGAACTTAATTTTATGGTTTTAGCACATGTAAAATAATAGCTATAAAATATCTGTAAGGCAGAATCAAACTGATGTATCATCATGATAAAGGCTAAATCTCATTCACCCAGGTCTCGATGANATGTTTCCAGTGGGATTATTATAAAACACTTACTTTCTTAGTTTCCACTAGAGAGGGATTCAAGCCACATAATCTAGCAAAGAAATTGGTAATTAAATGAAATGTTTATTTTATCTAGAAATAAAAATCTATTTATGATATATAGAAGAATATTTTATTGTACTATCTGAGCACCTCACAAACCTGACAATAGCTTCACTTATATGCAGTTAGGAAATAGAGACCCCCTGACTTTTCCAAATTTACCAGCGAGGTCTGTGACAGAGTGTGGTTGGGCACTCCAGTCTACCCACCTTCAGGCTAATGGTCAAACTGTTAAGCTCCTTTGTCTTTTCTCCCAGTGGGAAAAAATCTAGCTGCATTTTTTATTTCTCTTCAGTTTCTTTTTCCTTCTTTATTTTTATTAAATACTCACTGGTTTAGATCAGTGATTCATATTGACATCAGCACTCTCTCCTTTTAAAGAGGAAGCTATTTTCCTGCCACTACTCTCCCTCATGAAGTCCCCCAGTTGAGTTATGAAATCCTGTTAAAGTAGGTCATTTAAATAAGACATAAATCAATAAGGGAAAAAAAAAAATCAGCTTCTTTCCTGCATAGGTGTCACTTCTATTTATTTGGAGTGCAAAAGCCAGCAATCACAAGTCCAGAATATTTATATTGCAACCCAATCCTCATGGCCCGTTGACAACTGATATTTCTTTGCTAAATATAGCACAAGCCCTATAAACCTGTCAGATCCTGATGCTTTTATAGGACTCCTAGCAAGATTTCACAGCAACAGGACACTACTAGACCTTGTAGTTTTGTTTTCCCTGATGCAAAGCAGTGCAAACTCATCTTTGTGCTATACTTTAGTGAGAATCTCTGAACCTCCTGAGCACTCTGGGCTCCAATTTACCTCCAGGCATTCCTGGATTGCCTATGGAAGGGAAAGGCTTGAATACAGATGCACTTACCTAACCTGTCCATACGGATGCCAAGGAGGAGCACTGGATGCCAAAGAGGAGCATTACCTATTAGTAGCTTCCAATGGAACACCCAGTGAGTGTTATTGTCCATAGGCCTAACAGAGTTTATTTTGCTGCGCTCATAGCTTATGGAAGCTCAACAGTGTTAGCAGCAGGGAGTCACAGGCATAGCCAGCAAATTAACTGGGGGGGGATCCTGAACTTACCTATCCCTAAGGATGGAGCCAGTGTGACCAGGAACCACATCCCATATGTTCCTGCCACACCATGATACACTCTTAGATATTCAGCCTGACCAGCAAGAAAGAGAAGAAAACCAAGTTCCAAGTCACAGCACCCAGACAGGACCACCTATAAACCTCTTAATGATTCTTGTTACTGCTTCCATCAAAAGCAAGTAAGATATTGGTCCCACAATATTCTAAGTCTTTGATCTGAACAGACATAATCTGTTACAGCTTCTGCACAAGGCAGCAATTTCCTCTCCTTCTTGCTTGCTCCCTCGCAGCAAATCAACCTGAATCAATCCCATAATACATATTTGTTTATCTATATGGATGCAACGTTTATGCAAAAGCTCATCAGTAAAATTTGTAAGAAAATGATAATATTGGCAATTGAGCAGTATTTGCTTTAAAAAAAAATAAATCAGTGCCCTTCTTTGAAGAGAACTGTTCATAACAAGACTTACTGACACTCTGGCTACTGGCAAAATTCTTCTTGTTGTTCTTTGCAGCTTTGGTACCTACCACAGGGCTACAAGACAACCATGCCAGCAAGCAAGTTCTGCTCTCCCCACTCTCCTAAATGCTTTACAAACTCAGGAGAAAGGTGATGCAGTAACAGAAGGTTCCTTTTCTGAACAGAAAGTGAAGAGACACACCAAGTATTCAAAAGAATATTGCAAGTATGCAAAAAATTAAATGAATAAAATAATGACTCTTGATGGCTACTACTGAAAATTCTATGCTCATCCCAAACCTTTCTGAGCCTGAATGGCACTTAGTGAAGTACCATTAATATGCTTCCACACAGTAGCATAAGAAATGAATCCTATCTGGTCTGCATGGAAGTCTTTAATATGCACATATTTATCAGCCTTGTCCTACACACATAAATCCACCTTCACAATTTTTGGAAAACACTGAGAAACACTGCTTAGGAGAGAAGAAATGAACATCTGCAGGTCATACAAATGAACCTTCCTTCCAGCCCCCCTTAATTCTACGTGTTATCAAGACAATCAGTTTATTTTAAGACTGTCAACCTAATATATAAATTTCCTTTTGTGCTTGAAATGCCTTTATCAGATAAGATAGCTTTTGTTTAAACTGCTATTTTCAGCCTTTGCTTTGGGGGGTTTGAATATACACAGAAAAGTAACTTGAGATTTCCTACCCTGCTTTAAAATGTGTTTCTTCTGCCTGTTTGTATTTTGTAATTTCCTGTCAAATAATCTCAGCATAACTAACTTTCCTTGCTCCAACCTACTACTATTTTTTTTTTAAGCCATTCCCACTTCCTGAGGATGGTAATAAAACACTGATTACATNTCCCACCCCCCGGCTCCGTTTGTCAAAGCCAGCACTCAGGTTTCAGCTCTTCATGGACTGCAAAAGGCACATAATGGGGAGAGGAAGCAAATCAGACTGCAGGAGTCCAGATTCATTAGAGTTTATTGGGTCAATCAGCAGCTGGACCAGAGCCAGACAATTAGTTTGTGCGGGCCCCTGAAGTCTGGATGTGTCGCTCGGCTTCCAGAGCAGCCCCTGGAACACCAGCACTGGCGGGAGAGACAGCCAGCTTCAAATCAGTTGCAACCTAATGCAAGAAAAAAAAGTCCATTTGGATGATTTCTTTCTCATTAAACATGAAGCTGCTCATTTTTTCAACTCAGTTCTCTCATCGGTCTTAGCTAATTCCTACCCAAAAAACCCGTTTGCTAATATGTCACCATACTGGGCCTACGGACTATTCACCTTTCTTCAGATGGAATTCTTTCACCTCTTCCACTTGTACCTTCACTGCACAGTTTTGTTTCAGCCAAACTTAGTCCTCGCTTACCCCTCTATGTTCTCAGTCCGCCTCCCCAGTACCCAGAGTCTGACAGCCCTACCTGTGTCAGTGCTACTCCTTCCCTACTTCCCCTTGTTCGAAGCAGAGGCTGAAGCCAATGCACTCACTTCCACCCTTCCAGCTCTGCCCTGGATCGTGTCTTTCACTTTCCCTGTGAATGGACTCCCTTTCCAACAAGATCATTCACGATCTCTAACCGGCCTAACCTCAAGGACCTTCCCTCTACCCACTCCTGCTTGCCCTTTCTGGTTCTTTTGATACTTCTGATCACAGTCCTTGTTCTGATATCTCTGCCTCGCTGAGGTTTCAAATCAGCCACTCTCCTGCCAGTGATTATTCTCCGTTCTGGGTAGGCCACTATATCCAAAAGCTCTACCACTGGCAAGATTCCCTCCTCAGTTCAACACAGCTGGGTGACAAGTTCAAGCTCGTGACTTTAACACTCACCTCTGTGTTGCTGGTTCAGCTGGTGAAGCAATCTGAGGTGATCTGACACAAGCAAATGGAAGGAGCGCATGGTAAGGAGCAGGAGAGATCAAGCAGCTCATGAAACCATGTTGCTGGACACATCTTTTCCCCTTCTAAGCTCCCGCCTTTGCACTTACACATGTGCCTCATTTTGCCTCACAAATTTCCAAGTCTCCTTTTTTATCCATGAGATAAATTAATTTGCCCTAATATTAAATTCCTTCCCTAGAAAACTTCCTCCTCTCCCTACACCTGATGCCAACACTGGGATTTCAATGCTTATGACAACAGATTCAAAAATCACTTGTAACATTTCCTTCCCTCCCTCAGCATATCAAGTCCAGCTGCTCCTTTTCAGTCCCTTTCTTCCAGTCTCAGCAGCTGAAATCTCTCACTCTGTACTTTATCCCAACCCAACTGACAACGTTCTCTCCTTGAGAAAAATTCTACTACCTTCTCCCAGGGCATATAAGGTGTAACTGCTGAACTCATCTCCCCTACTCTGTTCAGTCAGAAAATCACAAGTAAACCCTTCACATATTTTCCTAGCATGGTGGCACATATAAAGTTCTTTCCACATGCTCTTCAACTTTTTTCTAAGCTTTACATACATTAAACATTACTGAATGGACACAATGATCCTCAAGAACCACAAACCCGGGCAGTGTGACAACACAGTTACTCCTGCTGCAGACAGCTGATGCCAGTAAAGGCACAAAGCCTACAGCCCAGAGGTGGGCAGGGAGTGCTGAAGGATTTGCTAGAACCAGTTACAGTCACACCACCTTCCATCTCTGGTCAGCACTTCTGGTCAGCTACTTCTATGCAATTCAGGAGCACTGGGATATTCAAGCTTTGCTCCCATCATATTCATGTTTTCCTCTCCTGAGGGTCATCACTAGGGTTTCCTTGGGGGTCATGTGCAGTGGGGTTGTTGGTTTGTTGGCTCTTTTGTTTTTACACTGAGGCCCCATCTAAATTATGCTTAATGAACAAGCAGCACCATTACATAGCAGCCCTCTTGCTGCTTGGAAGTTATTTCTATAGCTTGATGTCCTTTTTCTACGTGTCTGAACATTACGTGTTAGCTTCTGTTCAGCTTGAATTCTGACAACTCTGACTTTCACCCTTTCCTGGTAATTTTTCTCCTTGGGACACAAAATCCAGACTGCTGGAGCACTTGCAAAAGCTCCCCATTTCTGCACTGTCAGGTCTCCGATCTTTCCAGTGGTGTTGACTTGTCTTGCTATGAGTTTGACAAACCCAAATCTGCTGTATTTTAAAGCCAAATTTTAATTAAGGCCATATTTTTTTAGTCCTCCCTTCACTTTGATTAAATCAAGTCACAATCACTTACTCTGAAGTTACTTCCCATGTCTAGCTCTTCTGTGATCTCATCATTAGCTGCTCAAACCAGAACAGACACTCTTAGTACGTCCTTTCCTGTTGTGTTTTGGGGTTTCATTTGTGTGTTATGGGGTTTAAAATGATCCTCCACATTGCCAGCACTCCTAGACAGCCTACTGCCTTTTCTTTCTGTTCTTCCTGAACACAACTAAGTACTTCTTCTCCAGATGCTGTGCATATTTTGGCCTCTCATTTGTCTTGACTAGTTATTTTAGATTCCTCTCACCTGATATTTAAGTATCAATCTTTTCTTTGTTCCTAACTGACCGCAGCCAATTGCCTTGTCAGGTTAGGCACAAACCTTTTATTATCTGTCCTGTTGATCCAACTCATGGCCCTATCATTTCTATCTCTTCCTCTTTTTCCTTTCTGTCCTTTCATTATTCATTATTGTATTTTCTTCCTTTTCCACTTCCTGAACACTAAAGCCAAGCATGAATATTGTATGAGCATCTTCAGGTTTTTTTCCCATAATTTCTTGACATGCTCCAACTGCTGTAACACTCAGTATCAAAGGCTACTGCCCCACACAGCCATGTAGACCATCCCTTCACAAATCTTCTCTTTTCACAAATGGATCCCAGTAGAAACACAGCCCAAGCTTTCCTCCCACCTGCCCACCTCACCTATAGGTGTTAAATAAACTGTCTTTTAAGGTAGTGGAAAGTAAGGGGAAACGTAGGGAGAAAAGGATGAAGTTAAAGGTGGTATGATTACAAGACCTTTTGTAGAAGCAGTTTAAAGGGGTATTAAGAAGACAAGAGAGCACACACCAAAGCTAGAAAAAGTAACAATGGCAGAGAAAGAATCATAAGGTGATGAGAGACCAGGCAAGAACTTAAACAATAGATACAGATGAGAAATGACGTTTCTTTGGAAGCCCACAAGTTATCTGAAAATGTCAGATAACTTTTTGCAAGGGAAGCTAAAAGAAAAATCAAACCAAAGGTGATATTGGACAGAATTCTGATCTAACAGAATCTAACACAAGTGTAGGGAAAATGGTGAGACCACCATGAGGAAATAGCACGTATGTTCCTCAGACAGGGCACAAGTACAAAGATACATGAGTCCTCAGAATACAAGTTATTGAGAGTAAAGATAAACCTGTGGAATTGTTCCTACACTAAAAAGCCTTATGTGGAATATCCTCCCAGACAGAGTTAGGAGGAAACAAAAAAGTCAAGGAGTAGGCAAAATGTGCTTGCTTTAAATATAACAAACGTGGGGAGGGTTGAAGACAACAAAGATTCTCAGTGGTTGTTAAATACTGAATGAAACATTCATGAGTTTTTTACTTCACAAACATGCCTGGTATGCCACAACTTTTGTTGGCAACCTATATAACAGATCTGACCATTTGAAACCTCCTTGGAGACTCACTTCTGCCAGACAGCCCAGAGTTAGACTGACTTGTCTATAAACTACACAGACTTTGCTTATACTCCTGCATCCCAATGCCTGTGGACATCTGTCCAACTAAGGTCCCTATAGGGACACAGCTGCTGAATATTTCTTATATTTACCATTGGAAACAGTTTGTGCAATACCATTTGGAATTATATTTATCAACAGAATAAACACACAGATGGATTCAGCACTTACACTTTGTAACGAAGCACAATGTCCCACAGCAGAGACATCACCTCAGTGCCCAACTCCACTTGAAGAAAGACCTTTTAATAATTTTACCTTATTTTTAAAGAGGGAACCTCTATATTTCCTAGTAGAATAACTGTATAAATTCTAAATAAATTCCCAGAAAAAAACCTGTATATTATTTCAAATCGGCCAATAGCCCAGAGTATAGAAATCCCATTTTTTGGCTTCAGAGTGCTGGTTTCTCTCTTCTTTGCCTACACTCACTATGATTTCCTTTCTCTTTACTTCAAGAAAAAAAAAATAATTATTTATTCATCTGTAGGAGATGACAAGAGGGATTAACACTAGTAGAGTCTTTGCCTATGACCTTCTCTTTTATAGGCACCATTTGTCACAGAGGTTCATTAGACTTACATTTCCTAAACTGACTTCAGCCAAGGAATGAACTTCTTAAGATGGACGAACACTGACAGCATAGCTGCTTTAAACAGAACCACCCCACTCTGTAAATAAGAGGTGATTGGAGAAATTTGCTGCAGAAATGAGTCGCATTAATCAGCTGGTTATAGCAGATTGATGTGCAGCCACTAGAGCTGTCTAAACAATTTTGTTAACCTTTAACAAAAATGCGAAGGAATATGCTGCAAAATGGTTGAAATGGACACAACGTACTCCTTTTAGCAGAGTTAAATTCCCAGATTCCTATTTTATCCAAGTTTTGCCAGAAAAAAAAAAAAAGAAAAAAGAAAAAAAGGCCCAAAAAGATCAAGTTCTAGTTACAGCACCCCTTTCCACAAGTTCATCCCAGGCTGTGGACAACAACGACCCATGGCAGGACACAGAATACTTATTCAAATGCAGATTGTAGCTGGGGACTCATAGAGGGAGACTGGTGCTAAATCAATGTATAAAGCAAAATGAAACATCAGAAAGGATTTACCCAGCATTGCTTTCCCTCCTGTGTTACCACCACTCGGGAATTTTTTTTTTTTCTTTTCCAACCAAAATTCACTCTGGAATTGCAGAATAATCTATGAAACACAGTGCACACCAGCAGGGTCACAAGGGGCTGTGAGGGTCCCAGTGGGTGGCTACCAGCAGGATTCCTCATACTCCAGGTTCCCAGGCCACCCAACAAGCACTGGTCTGCACTATCAGACAGGCAGGTTGTGTACCTGTGCTCACAGTGACTGGTGCCACCACCTGTAAGGCACCAATTGCACCTGGGCCAGACATGAAGTCAATACTGCTGATAGTCCAGGAAAGAATGGGATGGCTCAACACCTAGAGTGGCCAGTCTGACCAGAAATCATCCTTCCCCCAAGACTAACTTATAAAGAACACTTTATCTATATAAAATTTTAATATATATTATATAAATCCTTTTTATTTTGCTTTCTCAGTTTTGAATTTGAGGAAGTATTTGATTTCTTTTTCCAGATTTTCTTCCTCAACCACTAGAAACTGAAAGCTGACTTAAAAGGTGAGGAGCAAGACAAACCCAACAAGCAGTCTTTATCAGTTGTTTTCTTTAAAGAGGTACAGTTTTCAAAGGAACACCAATGTAGACACTGATAAAATCACGCTCATGCTCATGTCAACCACAATACATCTCATCATACCTGGAAGCTCTGAAGCCAAAACTTTCAGAAGAAAACCATACAAAAACCATCTTGGGATATCTTTAACGTTCTTCTGCCAACATTAAACATAAATCCATCCTTTCTGTAACTAATAAAAGTGCATTGTTTTGGATTCAGGAGTCTGGACACAGGTACCAGCGCTTCTGAAACAGGATGCACATGTTATCAGATCACAGTGTGTTAGGGATTGGA
>VYZU01019307.1:0-11602 GCA_013401355.1 Ceyx cyanopectus | reverse complement strand
TGCTGGAACTCTCTACCAGCCCACCTCAAGCCTTGGTGTTGTTGAGCTAACATCTGTGTGGGTGCTACCCTCTTGAGCTGAGAGACTGAGAGCATGTTGCAGCAGCTGAAAATTGCTGGAGCTGTATGTGTCTCTTGGTGCATGTGTATCTTTCTGTGGTTTTGTGCTGGTGGGGTGAGATTAGCTGTTCCAACTGACACAGGGAAGTTTGCCCAAGCGAGGCGGAAACAGAGCAGGCTGATAATGAAGAAGTCCATTATTTCATGAGAACCCTGCTGCTCTGCCCTGGCAGGCAGCCAGTCCTCTTCCCACTTCCCTGCTATAAGAGGGGGGTTGCTGTGACAGCTGAAGTGGGTGTAAAATCCACAAGAAAAAGGGGAGCCTTCTGCTGCTGGTATGACCTCCTCCTGCTCCACCAGATAAGGGGATCTCTGCATCCCGTGGTTCTGCTGTGGGTCAGCACAACTTCAGTGTTGTCCCTCTAGCTTGCAGAGAAGTATGAAGAAAACAGTTGGTGCCTGTCTGGCAAAGGAGCAGTCTACCAGCAAGGGATGTCTCAGAGCAGGCAGATGGTAGTGTCCTGCTCTCTCCATGGACAAGTCAGACACAGCACTGGCCTCCACCCCTACTTCTGAAAAAATTCAAAAGAGCTGTGAACCATAGGTGTCAGCAGCCTGGGGGATGATGGGTGTTTCAACTGGCAAGAAGTTCGGTCACAGTAGAACCTGTCTGTTCAAGTGTGCTTGTGTCCCTTTGCAGAGTTGCTGAAGAGCTTTTGATCAAATCTGAGATGAAAGGCCTGTGTGAGCTAGGGGCTTCGTTGCATCCAAAGCAATGAGTTGACAGAAACTCAAGCAACCTGGCCACGTGACTCTTATTTCAGTAACAAAGCAGAGGGTGAAATGATTCAATGGGGTTGATCATCTGCATTCAGGGAGCAGAGATCTCTGCAGTGGGCTGAGGGGACAGCCCCAGGTAACTCACATTTCCCCTCTTCTGCCACAGTGATCCGGTACAATAATGACCTGGTACAGAAGTATCACCCCTGCTTCTGGATTGATGGCCAGTACCTGTGCTGCTCCCAGACAGCCAAGAATGCCATGGGCTGCCAAATCCTGGAAAGCAGGAATGGCAGTAAGACAGTGGGCACCCTCCCCTTGCCCCAACCCCTGGGGACCATTGCAGAATGATGCCAGGGACTTCTTCTCACCTTAGTCCATTTTCTGTTTTGAAGGTTTAAAAGTCGGGCGGTCACATCGTAAGACAAAGAAGCCTCTTCCCCCCACTCCTGAGGAGGACCAGGTAGAAGCCAGCATCAGTGTGTGGGTTTGCTCCAAAGTGTTTAAGGAAAAGTCTACCTAGGAAAAAACATGTTCAATGACTGACAGGGCATTGGGTTCTGTTTTGGAGAGGTTTGCCAAGACAGTGCTCTAGGGGAGGAGTTTGAACCAAGGGATAGAGCCCAAAGGTCTGGAGGAAAGTCAATTGATCTCACCCCTGAGGTTCCCCAGAGATAGTTGGGAGGATAAAGAAGCCCTGATAAAGGGTGGAGGAGTCATGAGTTAACCCAAAAGGTAGAGAGAAAACATACTTTGTGATGATGAGTCTCCAATGTGAGGAAATGTTGCAAAACAAAGCACTGGGGTGGGGGGGGATTGATTTCCTGATGGAAATACACGTGGGAGCTTAGACACTGTTCTGACCTGGCCTGAGCCCGCTGCTGTGCCAGGCCTGGGGATGGAAGTGTGTCTGCCATCCTCACTGTGTCCCATGCTCTCCCTTGCTCTGGGGAAGATGGTGATGAAGCCCCTGCCTCCTGAGCCAGCCCCCAGCACAGTAAGGGAAATGAAGAAGGTGGTGGCTCTCTACGACTACCTGCCAATGAACACACAGGACCTGCAATTGCAGAAGGGTGAGGAGTACTTCATCCTAGAGGAAAGCCACTTGCCCTGGTGGAAAGCCCGTGATAAGAATGGGTAAGAGCTCCCACTGCCCCACAGCGCTTGCTCCACAGCGGTGTCCTTATGTGGTGCCAAGGCACTGATAGACAAACACATCTCTGCAGCATTGCGGGGGTAAGGAAAAGCTGCCTGCATGCCTGCAGGCTCCCATGTGGGATGGCACATGAAAAGGGTGAGGGAGACTGAAGCAGGCTGTGGTATCAACCCTCCCCAGTTGTGAATCCAAACGTGTGGCTTGTAAGGTTTTTGAGCCCATTTCTCCTCAGCCTTTGAGGACAGGAACCTGCTTTTCCCTTGCCCTCCTCTATCATAATGTGACCTGCCCCTTTTCTCCTGCAGGAGGGAAGGATACATCCCCAGCAACTATGTCACTGAAACCAGCAATTCTCTGGAGATCTTTGAGTAAGAGAAGGTGCAGGGATGTGGCAAGTTACACTTAAAGGCTTTTTACTTTCAGTTCTGTTAACGTGCACACCCTTTAAGAGCCTCTGGCCCCATGACAGCCATCCTTTCCATATTCTTTGCACTTCCTATCCCTGCTGGGGCAGGGTCAAACCAGGCTGGGGACAGCAGTGGCTGTGGTGATTTCCCTGACAGCTGTGTCACTGTTCTAGGTGGTACTCAAAGAATATAACTCGGAGCCAAGCGGAGCAACTGCTGAAACAGGAGGTAAATGCTGACTGCTGAGGCTGAGGCCTTTCTACAGACCAGCCCTCCATGGGCTGCTGTCACATTGTGTCCAATATAAGACCAACCCTGACTTGTTCTGGGAGGGAAATGTCAGGTCAACAGCTGCAGCAACTGGAAGTAAGACTCCTCCAGCTTAATGCACCCTCTCCAGCCATGCTATGATCTTCACTTTAATCTTGATCTTCACTCTGAAGTGATCTTCTTCACACTGAAGTGATCTTCACTCACTTTAAGTCTTGCTGTTAACAGTTACACCTCCTCACAACCACCCAGTTCCCTCTCCCCTTTCTGTTTTAGGATAAGGAAGGGGGCTTCATTGTCCGAGACTCCACCAGCAAGACAGGGAAATACACTGTCTCTGTCTATGCCAAGTCATCTGTGTAAGTGGATCTAAGAACTGCAAGTTCCTTCCTTAGAAGGACCCTCCATACACCCCTCACCCTCTGACTGTCCTCCCCATACTGCTGACCCGTGCAATGTCTCTCCAGAGACTCCCAAGGCACAATCCGCCATTACGTTGTATGCTGCACTCCCCAGAATCAGTATTACCTGGCAGAAAAGCACCTGTTCAACACCATCCCAGAGCTCATCACATACCATCAGCACAACTCTGCTGGTCAGTGTTTTGGAGACAAGAGTGAGGCCAGCAGTGTTTTTTATTGAATGAGAGTATCCTTACCATCCTACACTGAAGGCAGGAGGCTTGTGTTCCCTCCTGGAATGTGACAGGTAAGCATGGTGTTGCAATCTACCTTTTTGTGTTTCAGGACTCATATCCAGGCTGAAGTACCCTGTCTCTCAACTACAGAAAAGTGCTCCTTCCACAGCTGGCCTTGGCTATGGTAAGCTGGTCTCAGCTACCTGACAGTTCCCTGGTTGTAGGGCCCATATCTACCAGTAGTAACTTCCCAGGGCTGAGTTTCTGGCTGTCCCATGGCAGCAGGGCTCACAGCTTTCCCAGCAATCACTTCCCAATGCTCCCTGGCGCTCTAGTGACAGTACTGACCAAGAGACACAAGCTAATTTGCTTCCCATTCCCTGGAGGAACTACTCTCAGGTTTTGTGTATTCTTTGGGATGTTTTTTTAGGCAGCATATGCTCATGAGCTCTTCTTGGGCTTGCTAGATCAGATTACTGGGAGCACCTTGCAGGGAGGTCACCGGCACTCATGTTACACTTGCACTCTGTCCTAGGGTCGTGGGAGATTGACCCAAAGGATCTGACCTTCCTGAAAGAACTGGGGATTGGGCAGTTTGGAGTGGTGAAGTACGGAAAATGGAGAGGCCAGTACAACGTTGCTATCAAGATGATCAGGGAGGGCTCCATGTCAGAGGATGAGTTTATCGATGAAGCTAAAGTCATGATGTAAGTGCTGAGCATCCTACAGGTTAGTGCTGGATATGCATTGCTGGAATGGCTGCACTCCTGGGTGATGTGGAGGAACAGTCTTGAGTAGCCTTATTCTGCAAAACACACCTCCCTTTGTGCTGCTTCCCCAGTGAGCTTTTCCACTGTTGGCTGGGTCAGGAATACCTTTCCTTCACAGACTCTATTTACAGATACTTTTTTTTGCTGCTTGGCCATCTAGATGCTCAAAATTGCCTTTCTTGTCCCCAACACAGGAATCTATCTCATGAGAAGCTGGTGCAGCTCTATGGAGTCTGCACCAAGCAGCGTCCCATCTTCATCATTACTGAGTACATGGCCAACGGGTGCCTCCTGAATTTCCTGAGGGAAACTCGGCAGCGATTCCAGCCTGCTGAGCTGCTGGAGATGTGCAAGGATGTCTGTGAAGCTATGGAGTACCTGGAATCCAAGCAGTTCCTGCACCGAGACCTGGTAGGGCTGTGGCTGAAGGACGTATCCATCTCGGCAACAGCCACAGCATGTCCTAGACAGTGTCCAGCTAGTTCATCAACATGAGAAGATGCAGCTCTGCAGAACTCTAAGGTTCCCTGCCCACCTGAGCATGGGCAGGATGCTGCAAAGTCACTGTTTTGCAGTAAATTAGCAGAGACTGAAGAAAAGGCAGGAATAGTTAGTTTTCCAGGGAACAGGAAATGCATTTGTGTCTAGGGCAGGGTTTGCATTAGGCAGCACAGGCAGTATCACTGTCTCACGCATTAAAAGGTACCTCTCAACCTCCATGAAAAGCTGAGCTTGCAGTTTGTCAGGCCTTGGGCTAGCTTTGCAAGCTTGCAAAGTCTGCCAGGGAAGTGGCCCTTATGTAGATAAACAGGATGACTGGAGGCCTCTCTTGCTATCTTTACTAAGGACTTTGTGGCTTGCCCCATCCAGGTGAACCTGCAGGACAGTCTGAGGCAAAGTGTTAAGTGGGTGGGTGCGAGATGAAGTTCCAGATGGCACTGGGGAAGGGGAGAGAGAGCAACAGGTAGGATTGAGTGTGTCCATTTCTTTCCATCCATAGGCTGCTCGCAATTGTTTGGTGAATGACAAAGGAATTGTGAAAGTATCAGATTTTGGCCTTTCCAGGTCTGGTAGATATGTCTGTGTCACTTTTCTGTCTGATGCCTCTTTGTCTCCTTCAATCTCTTCAACACTAATCCTTCTCCCCACCATCCTCCTGCTCTGCTTATCCTTTCTCCTGACTTTCATCTATCTACCTTCTGCCTCTCCTCTTTCCACCATCCCTTTCTTCTCCCATCCTTTTTTCCCCTTTGCTTCTTCTTTCCCCCACTTCTAGTCTCATGGCTGCAGCTTTCTTTCCACATCCCCTTTTTGCTGTGCTTCCGTGTCACCCTATTCCTTCCCCAGTCTTGACTAACATGCTTGTTTCCAAAGGGACATTTCTGCCTGTTGAAGCCCATGCAAAGTATAACCTCGGATCACTCTGCTCTGAAAGCAGTCAATTCCTTTGGGGCTTGGTCAGTTGCATGGAGTGAAATGTTCAAGACCGGCACCCTGATTTATCTGCTGCAGATATGTTCTAGATGATGAGTATACAAGCTCCATGGGGTCAAAGTTTCCAGTGCGGTGGTCGCCCCCTGAAGTACTTCTGTACAGCAAGTTCAGCAGCAAGTCTGACGTCTGGGCTTTTGGTAAGGACACGACATGAATGACTGAGAGGTTGGGATGAGAGGGAGCCCCAGCAGTGAGTTCCTCTGCAAACTAGGTTCAGGCACAAGGTGCTCATGTGCCATGAACTATCCCTGCTGTTTCCTGCAACAGGTGTTCTGATGTGGGAAGTTTACTCTCTGGGAAAAATGCCTTATGAGAGGTTTAATAACAGTGAGACAACAGAGCATGTAATCCAAGGGCTGCGCCTCTACCGGCCGCAGCAGGCCTCAGAGCAGGTCTATGCCATCATGTACAGCTGCTGGCATGAGGTAAGTTGCTCTCCCCCTTGGTTATAATGCCTAACTGCCCTAGGGGATGAGCACAGCTCTGCAGCTTCTCCGGGGAGCAGTGGAACAGCTGGCAGGCTCCAGCAGGGCTCCACTTTGTCCTACGGCAGAAGGCCGAGGAGCGCCCCACCTTCACTGTGCTACTGGGTAGGATCCTGGACATGATGGACGTGGAGCCCTAACCCTGGGCTGGGCCAGCGTGGTCCACTGACCCCTTCCTGGGGCTGGGGGCTGGTACTACTGGGCCAGTGCTGCTGTCCCACCACCCACCGGGGCAGATCTGGCACCGGACAGTACCTCAGCACCACCGTCACAGACACAACACTGGCCACGCTCAGGGCAAGCAGAGAGGTTCGTGAGGTCTTCACGATCTTCCGCACGGCTCCTGCTACCAGCGTGGCCCCTCAACAGGCAAGAACAGAGGCGGCCGCGGTCCCGGCCATCCCCGCCGCTCTCCGTAGGCAGCGGTGGCCGGGACTGTGCACAATAAACGGTTCCCAAAGCTGACTCCTTTCTGCCTACCGCTCTAGCAGCGGCGCACCCGCTGCACACAGCCGGCATGCGCGGCGCCGGAACGGGCATGCGCGGCGCCGGAACGGGCATGCGCGGCGCCGGAACGGGCATGCGCGGCGCCGGAACGGGCATGCGCGGCGCCGGAACGGGCATGCGCGGCGCTTGCGGAAGGGGTGGGCGCAGCGCGGCACGTGAAGGTCGCGGTGCGGCAGCAGCGGGTGACACCGGTGGTACCGGCATGGACGCGCCGTCAGCCGCCGGGCTGGGCGGTGCCGATCCTCAGCTTCAGCGTTTCATCGAGGTGGAGACGCAGAAGCAGCGTTTCCAGCAGCTGGTGCACCAGATGACCGAGCTCTGCTGGGTAAGGGAGGGCGCTGCCGGTTGCCGTGACCAGGGCGGCGTGAGGGAGAAGGGAAGCGGGTTGCGGTGGTGAGGCAGGTGGACTGGGACGCATTTTGTCCCCATCTCGCCCCAAGAAGGAGGAGCGAGGTGGGGAAGAAATGGAGCCGCCGTAGGAGCAGTCCTAGCTCCAGTGAGGCTGGGGGGAGGGCTCTCAGGGAAGGGGAGACCCGGGAGGACGGGCCGACCGGCAAGAGCCCCGGATGGGGAGTGCTACATATGCCTAAGAGGATGAGGTTCCCGCAGGGGATGACGCCGGTGTGTCCGAGGGCTGGAGAAGCCCATTAGGCACGTCCCCAGTGTGCAGGGTGGGGGGGTCCAGCTGCAGTATCCCCAGGACCAACAAGTCCCCTGCTGTGTGCAGGAGAAGTGTATGGACAAGCCAGGTCCGAAGCTGGACAGCCGGGCTGAGACGTGCTTCGTGAACTGCGTGGAGCGCTTCATCGACACCAGCCAGTTCATCCTGAACCGGCTGGAGCAGACGCAGAAGTCCAAGTCAGCCTTCTCAGAGAGCCTGTCCGACTGAGCAGGACTTGCGTTCCGGGGGATGCTGGCCAGCCCCCAGTGAGGCCAGGCCCTCCACTGTGCTGGCTCCTAGTCACTCTGCTGCCCAAATGAACCAGGACCAGTTCTGGGCTTTAGGATTTAATTAAATGCCAGTCTCTGGGAAGATGCAGCCAGATGAGAGCTCATGACAGAGGCATGGTCACTTGCTCCTCAAGGTGATGTGCTGGGACCTCCTGGCCCCGGCAGCTGCCTTTGTGCTGGGTCTCTGGGGCTACTGATACTACACACTATCACCTCTGCTGAGCCAAACAGAGGGGTGGTGACACTTGCACCAAGGGTGCTCCCAGCACTGAGGTGAATCTCAGTGCTGGGTGAGGCCAGCCTGTGACTGTTGCCTTAAGCAGTGCTGCACAAAACAAACCCTCCTGGGTAGATGCTAACAAGCCCTGCGGGTGCCATCACTGTGCAGACCAGTACCCACATCCTTGGCAAGAAATGCTTTTTGGGCACAGCAGTCATCCCAGGTAGTGTCACTATTGGAAAATACTTGCAGGCATCCGCAGGTAAATCACCCATGTGGCCAAGTGCCAGATTTCCAAATTGCAGCACAACTCTGTCAATACTGACTTGCTCCGTTAACTGCTTCCCCTGGTCAATGTAATAAATACTAACTGGGTCAATTTTTAACGAGATTCTCATTTGTTCAGATAAATTTCAATTTTCCATTGAAAAGTGAAAATCTGGCCTTCTTGTCACTTCCCCTCCTTCCCAGTGATCCTGTGTATTGCAGAATTATTAGAGAAGGTCTTCTGGCTAGAGGTCTGAATTCTGTCTGTTGCACAATTTTGAAGTAAGCTTGTTTCTGGGAGAGGCTGTGGCCTTTCCTCCTCTTCCACAAAGGCTCCTGCTGGTGTGTAAAGGAGTAGTTTTGATAGAGAGACTAAATGGAGGAAATAAATTAACACTACTTCGTAACCTCATACACCTTTACCTGTGGAGATCACTGGAGGGAGGTCTACGGCTGTGCCACCAGGACACAAGAGGAGCTTCTAACTGGAAAAAGAACAAAATACTGATCTTCCCTCTGGAAAGGCAGCACAGTATTTCAGCAGTGTACAGCATGGCTCTGGGAAACCTGGAGTGACCCACTGACAGCAGCTTGGAGCTCTACACAGGAACCTGATAAAGCTGTTCTACACATGACCATTTGCTGTGGGTGGCTGGGCAGGGCATGTGAGTTCCTAACATGGGTATCTTATAGCATCAGCATTCCTTGGAATAATGATCTGTTAAACTATGCAGATATAAACCCATATTAAGTGATGACACAGCAGTATTGTCATCTCAGAAATTTACCTCAATACCTAAGGACTCTTAGGTCACGACAGTACCCAGAGTGTTTTCCCTCTCCTGCCCCTATCTTGAGCTTCTCTTGAGCATCCACACCTACCCCTGTAATCCTTCACACAGCATTGTCCCTCTGTACAAATGTATCACTAGCCACTGAAAAACTGAACAAACTGGTTTTTAACAGAATACAGTAAGCAGATGCTTCATCAACCTGCACAGCACACATTGCGTGAAGAGGCCAATCCCTCTGTAAGAACCACTGCAGCACATGGCAGCACCACTGAAATTTTCCAGTTTGGGCTGTACTCTGTTCTTGCATGTGAATCTGTAAATAAATTCTAGCAGAGTGAACAAAGCAAGTACTTGACAGAGGAATTTTTGAATTATTAATCTGAGTATGTAATGTTTAAAGCCAGACAACCATCTTCTCTCCACATAATCTTAGCACAATGTTATCGTATTTTGTAACTGTTAATCTTCTAAGCATATTTTTAAAAAATGCTTTGAGGTCCTCTCCAAATGAGTGTCTTTGCATTCAGTAAGAGTTAACACTGCTGGTGCTGTGGGCCTCTGGACATCTGAAGCCTGTGTTCTGATGAGGGCAGATAATTCTTCATGTAAAAGAAAAGTGAAGAGGCATCAGATATCAGGAACTAGGCTGTTCCCAGGGCCCTTCTATAGCCACAGGAGGCTGCTTTCCCTGTAAGCCTCCTGGCAGTGTCAGGTCACCCATGACACATGTTGAGCAGGTAAACTGTAAATGTCAACTGCTAGTGCTGCAGTAGCTAGGCAGCAGCTGAGGCAGTCAGCCTTGCAGTAAGCTGCTCAGCAGTGAGAGCAGAAAGGTAGCAGTTCAGAGGCTTCCTTAAACACTTTGACCATCTTTCTCTTCCTCCTCTGCACTTTGAGAGCCGTTGTCCTCTGAGGGCAGAAGAGGCTGGTGCTGATACGACTCATGTCCTCATGTCTGTCTGTTCTCCACAAGGCATGCAGGTCTGCCCTGCTTTCCTGCAGGAAGAAGGGCAGAAGTTGAGGATGAATGGCATGTCACTTGAAGGCAGGCAAAGGAAGATGCCAGCCATGATGGTGCCGATGATGTTGTCTAGCACTGTGCTACCACTGCTGTACGAGGATGGCAGAGCACATCATGACTGCTGTGGTGAACAGCACATATAAAACAGGTCTGACTACAGATGCATTGAAGATATTCAAGGCTTTGTTCAGTTAGTTGATCTGAATGCTGATGCAGATCACCAGCTGCACCAGAAGCAGCTGGCCCAGTGGTTCTTTCAGGACTGGCTTCCCAGAAAACAGTTATTTCAGGGCAGTCCCCAAGCCAGTCATCCCAGGACACAGAGAGTAAGCCAATGACAGAGCAGTCTGTAATGGGGTCCAGCCACAAAGATAAGCAGAAGGGAGCTCACCAGGACACATAAAACAAAAATAATAAATCCTTGGGTAAAGAGGAATTAAAGAGCTCTATCAGAGAACAGTAACACCAGAGACAAGCAAAGCAGAGGTGGAGGACAGGTGAGTAACTGCCCCATCAAACTGTCTTTTTAGCCTCCACCTGTAGGGACAAGAGTTGAGAAGGAGAGTTGGTCTCCAGTCTAAGCAAAGTTACAGAGACAGCAGTGGGTCTTCATAGCACTGCCCCACAAGTCAGCCTTTCAGGCGATATGGCCACCTGTGCTGGAAGGGTAGGAACACAGCCCAGCTTTACAGCACTACTGGAGGTGAGGTGGCTTACTGACAAGGGAGTTGAGGGGGTACAGCTCTACAGGAGGCTTAGGAGGGTGGCAGAAGGCTCATGAAGCCCTAGCTGAACTCTGGACTGCAGCAGGGTAACGAGCAAAGCACCAGATCAGCTAAGCCATGCCAGAGTGCTCCCTGTAATGAGCAGCAGCACCTGTTATTCTGCTTCTCCCTGCCCTTCCTTCCTCCACCTCCTGTGGCTTATTCTGCCATTCATGCTAATACCCAAATTATATCCTTGCAAGTTACTCATCCTCTAACATAAAGATCAGGTCTACTTGATCTTAAGCATAACTCCTTGAATCACTGCTACCATCTTTGCCTGCTGGCTTCCCTCAGCCACACCAATGCCACCTTCATATACAGGAATTCCTATCCCAGCACTGTTACAGGCCAACCCCTTCTGCTGACAGCTGCAGCTAATTCCCATGCTCTTCACTTTTTGTATCTATACCTCATAGACAGTACAAAAAAAGCCCACTTGGTAACCATTAATGACCTAAGTTCTCATCCTTGCTTCAGCACAGACCTAGTGACTAGGGAGCATCACCCAGACTCCCACTTTGCAAAGTGAGGCTCCTATCTGCTTTTTTTTCATCTGAAGTCAAAAGGAACTGGCAGTCCTAAAAAGTCATTCTGAAGTGGACATGTACCCCTATGTTTTCAGCTTTTTAATAAAGTGTAAATCATCTGAGCATGTGCATTAAATGCTGTTGTTCACCCATCTTTCACATTTAGTTTGTGGAGACTCCAGCCACAGAAGGAACCCCCCAGGCTATCCTGGACACAGGGGACATTTCCTCCACTGGTGCACAGAACAGTAACCAGCTCAATTACTCTTTAGTTTGTGCCTTCCCAATCTAGCCAAGTAGTATCCTACCTTCTACTTCTCAATTCCAAGTCTGCCATTAACAGAACTCCTTTTATTTAAGTACCTGGATCTTTCAGCTTCCCTGCCATTGACTCCAGGCTGACAATCTCTTCTTCCTGTGGAGCATGTATCACCTTCGCTGCAGAGCCCAGGACACTCAGGATGCAACAAATCTTCACATTAACATTCAG
>VYZU01019274.1:0-15886 GCA_013401355.1 Ceyx cyanopectus | reverse complement strand
AGGGAGTTACTGTAAGTGAGGAGCTGCTGTGCAGCGTGCCCAGGGGCACCGAAAACCCAGACATTTACTTTAGTGCTGTTGTATTTCTCCCTTGGCACAGAGCGCCCTCGCGGTGCCCCCGGAGCCGTGCGGTGCTGTTGAGCCTGGATGCTCTCAGCATCCCTGGAACAGCCCTTCCGTGGGGGTGCAGGGAGGGAACCCTCAGCTCATTTCCACTGAGTTCCCAAAACGAGACAGCTTGTTGCAGGATGTTATTAAGTAAGTGTGAGTGGCTCTCCATGAGCATCGTCTGCCTGCCTGGTCTCCAAGCCCTGTCCCTGGGTGGGAGAGGATCCCTCTGAGTGTGGTGCCCACGGGATGGGGGGCACCCCGTGCCCAGCACCCCTGCCCAGCTGTGCCGTGCCGCTCGCTATCAAAGGCTCCATGTTGATCACCACGTCGGGCTGTGCAGCGATCGGCTTTGGTTTTTGGAGAGCTTTGATCATGATACCTCAGCTGAGGGAAGTGTGCTGTTCCCTTTGTTTCGCTTAACTTTCCTTTCTTCACTTTCATCCTCATAAATAATTTATTCTTGTTTGTTCTATTCACTTTCATATTTTTGTTTTTTCTTCCACATTAAAATTCTGCTTCAGTGGCTTGTGGAGAAACTTTGAAGGTCTCCCTCCATGTCCTCAACCTTTCTGGAGAAACAAATTCTTCCCTGGTACGGTCACAGGGAGGGAGACACTTAACCCCCTTGGCTCCTGGCTGCTCTTGGCAAAGCCCCTTAGTCCCCACACCCCTCGGGGGTGAGAGCACCTCTGGGTGCTCCAGCAGCAAGCGGGCAGGGGGGAGACCTGGCGTGCTGGGTATACTCACGGCTCCGCGGGGGAGCTGACCACAAAGATGAAACTATTTCTGGCATTATAACATATTCTGCTTTGGATATGCTGGGTCAATAAAAGCCTCCTCTAAGGAGGGATTGCTTCTCTGATGTTAAAAAGATTTTAAAATTTCAAAGCAGAGCACAGAGTCCACGGACAAAAAGGCCCCTATGCACAGTTGCTGGGAAGGTCTTTCAAAGCCGCAGTGTTGCTTGTCCCTTGTTGTGCCAGCTTTTCCTTTCCCTTTCCATGAAGCAGCTTCTTTAGCTGTTTTCTATTTTACAGACCTCTATTTTCCCCCCTTTTGTCAATATTTTTGTCCCTGTCGTAAGATGGATTTTGTTGTATTCACTCTTAAATGATTCCTCCAAATACCAACGAGGTGCAGCTGCCCTTTCCCATCCTATGGGTTGTACCCACAGGGCTGTTGCTGGGTTTAGCAACTCCACCTGCACTCATTAGCATCTGGGTGGGTTGGGTTGAGAGCTGCTGGGATGGCAGAAGATTTTCCTGCTTTGGTGATCAGTCCTCAGGCTTTAAAACCCCCAGGGGGAGAGCAGAGGTTCTTCCCGGGGTGCTGGGGCTGGAGACTGGCTGAGCTCTGCCGAGGTGCTTGGGGAGCAGGGGACCTGCATGGGAAGGAGAGGCTGGGCCGTGTACTCTCGTGGATAAACAGGTCAGCCACAGCCTTTTACAAGAATCAGAAAGGTAATTACTTGGAGGGGAAGTGAAATGCCTTCACGTTAGCAGGTATCATTTGTTCTAGGGTAGCAAATTGTGCTGCTGTTGCTATTATTACTTTGACAGCAGCACCCAGGGCCCTTTGGAGGAAGGAGGTGCTGCTCTCTGGCTCCACAAGCGTGGTGGCTCTTGTCTCCTCTGGTTACCATCAATATTTATAAGGGTATTGTGGAGAACTGAGTGCACTCTTCAGTTTATGGAAGCTCCGTCTGTGCCACCTCCAGCTACCCAGTGCAAAAACGGGCAATTAACAATTATTATCTAACATGTCCATGACACTGCTTACCCGGGAGGATCTGGGAGACCTTTTTAAGCTACTGTCCCTAATTCTGCAGCCCTCAGTCAAGGAAAGGACTCATGAAAATTGACTGAGAATGAGTCTCACCCTTTGCACACCATGAAATCATGCCTGCAAGGCTGCCTCTGGGGAGATCTTGCTCTGATTGTAACTCCTGTCTGAAATTTCTGGGTCAGGATTATTGATTGGGATCATTAATCGGCCCAGTTTTGTGAGGGGTGGGGATGGGGGGCTCTGTGACACCGAGGTGCCTTCGTAGGCAGATCTCCTCAGCTGCCTGCTGAGGTTGTGATTCTGCTGCTTTATGGGTCTCCTGGAAGCTGCTGCTGCCGGGTTGTTGCTTTTTCTCTGTGTATCTTCCACTGCTTGTAAACAGGAGGGTCAGGCTCCTTTTCTTGCCATGCCTGTCCTGGACCCTGCGTGGCTGTGCCCAGCTCCCCAGCTGATGCCCAGGGTGAGTGGCCAGCATCACTACAGGTCCCTGGGGCTCCCTGGGTACATGGAGAGCTGGACCATGAACTTGAGCTGCTCTTGCTGGTGTACGTGCTCGGGAGGTCTCAGTCTGCTGCTCCTGAATAAAGCCGTTACGGTTTCACCTCCTCCCTCAGGAGACAGAGGATGCAAACCCCTCTTGTGACAAGACATATTCATTTGTAGGGAAACTTCGTATCTAGGACTCTCACGGCAAATATATTTCGAGCTGAAGGGCTTACGGCAGTAATAACCCTCAGATATGTGTCTTTCTTTACCACTGTGGGATTTATAACATCCAGAAAACAGTCGAGCCCAGGATGGCACCTTAACCAACACGTATTATGTCAGTTCACACCATGTTACCCTCCCTGCATATTTCCCGTAGTAATCGGATTTGACTACTTCCCTGCAAATTGACAGAGCTCGCAGGTTGGCACATAGGCAGGCACAGCTCTTTGAATTAAAAATAGTTCTTGGTGTCAGGGCTGATGGCTGTAATCAGCACTGCTGGGCAGCTTTGATCTCAATCCTATGCGGCCTGGGGTGGCTTTTGAGCTTGGCACAGACACGGGCTGAGCACGAGCAGGGGTCTGTGTGTGTCTGCAGAGATGGGTGGGCAGCTCAGCCTGCTTCAGAGATGCCCTGTGAGTCCTTTGCCTCTGAAAAATGCCTAAAACTCCTCAGCTGCTCCTCATACAAGAGCTTTAGCAACCTAGGAAGCGGGGCAGAGTCTCCTGGAAGAGCCTCCCCAGAGGCCTGTGGCTCCTTTCTGGGCAGGAGCAGAGGTTTTTCTCATATCCTGAGCTCCAGTCCTACTCAGTTGTGACAGGCAAAGAAAAGGTACTTCCATGAACCAAACTCACAATGGCAAATTTCTCAGAAGCAGTGGCTGATCTGAAGGAAATTGAAATTCCTTCGCCTGGAGGAGGGAGGAAAGACAATAGATACAGTTCACTTAAACAGTAATCACAGGTTGAGCACAAGAGCTGAGAAATTTAAAGCTAATTAAAAGTATCTGAGGTTTTCTAAAACCACTTCTAAAGGCAACAAATGGAAATAACCCACCGGGTGATGATGAGCTTTGAATTTGTTGGAAATCACAGAAGAATAAATTTAGCAAATCACCAGGAAAGGCAAATGCAACACTGGAGCTGCAGCACACCGTTGCTACTGGTAATTCTCCAAATTCCTGACAATGATCCATGTCAGGAGACATTTCCACTTATCTTACCTCACCTTAAAACCTTCCTATTGAACCCTGCCTGTGATTAATCCCCGATCGTGCTCGCTGCTCCCTGTTCTCCATTATTGCTTTCCCCTATTTCTCAGCCTGGTAACATCCATCCTCACCTGCCTGTCCTTCTCCCTGCTGCTGCTCCATTTAAGGAGGATTAAGCTTTTAATTAGAAGTGGGGGGGAGTTACCTTATATAGCTGCCAGGCAGCTCTGTGATGCTGCAGAAATTTGAGGCTTCTGGGGCAGCTCAGAGTCTTTCCAGAAAGCATCAGCCCTGTGGTGCCTTCTGGTGTTCCCTGGTGGGTGGGATGCTCCCAACTGCAGATCCCTCTCAGGAGGGCAGAGCTCGCTCTTGACCCCAACCAGACGTGAGGAGAGTGACTTCTGGTTCTGGGAGCTGACACAGGAATGCTGATTTATTTTTTATTTTTTTTGTGAAGGAAAATGAGAGTGGGAATCTTCCAGAATCTGATGGGGGTTTTTAAAGGACAAATGCAAGACTGAAAATGAAGCATGAACAAGGACACCAGCCTGAAGATGTCCCAGCATCCTTGGCTGTGGCACGTGGGAGATGCGGGAGCTGGGGAATGGAGAGGGGGGGGAAAAATACTCTGTGATGGCATAGTAAGGGAGAGGAGATAATAATAAAAAGGGAAATGAAATAAACACAAGGAAAAAACCAAGCTGCATCTCAATAGACAGTAGGGTTCAATGAGCAGCTGGGACAAAACAAAATGCAAACACGGTGCTTCCTGAATAATACAGAGATGGGAGCACAGGTGATAAGAAGGCGAAGGAAGGAAGGAGGAAAAAAATAGAAAGGAGAAATTACTGAAGGGAGAAACCTGCAGGTGATGTGCTATTTTGCTATGCTAATAAAGAGATGAAAGCAAATGGAATGGGAGCAGAGACTGGCAAAAGTCTTACTTTTGTTGGAAAGAATAAGAGGATAAACGTTTTTAACATTTATGAAGTAGCAAAATAAAGCAAAGAAAGGCTCCGAACATCCAGCCTGTAGATGAGGAAATTAAAGTACATAAAATATTTATTCATTTGTGCTTAGTGGCTGTCAGCCATGCATGCACTGGAGAAATGCTATGTTTCTAGGCACAGTTTTATTCTTGCTCCTATTTTTTTCCTCCTCTCCCAGAGATGAACAGGAACAATTTGGTAAATAGCTGAGCATTCAGCTCATTTTCCACATTCCATTAATGTTTCATTTCTTAATACCCTCCAAACAAAAAGGGGAAGTTGGTGTGAAACATTATTCTCCTTTCAAATCATGGTAAAAAGGAGCATGGTTCTAGGCCAGTCATTGAGATTACAAACTGGCATCGGAATCAAAATGGGAATGTGGTGCTGATGAGATGCCAGCTTGGAAGCAGCCCTTTAATGAGCTACAGAAAGAGAGATGTAATGCAGGGCTCGTTGTGCCACCAGCTGCCTCTGTCCCAGCCTGAGAGGCCATTTCTGAAGGATGCTCTTGGCTTCTCATCCTCTGAATATTTCACCTGACATCTTCCCTGACACAGGGAGCAGATCTGTTAGCTCAGGTGACTTCTCAGTTACCGCGTTGGAAATGAAAGTGACTTCCTAATAACAGATGCGGGCAGCTCAGCAGCTCTCTGCACCAGGAGAGGGGCACAGAGATGGCTCACTCACTCAGCTCGTCCTCGTGGCCTGAGTGGCAGTGCTGGCCCCAGGCTTGTCAGCCTCTGGCCTGCTGCTAATTTTAATTGGCTTGATGGGGAATCCCGGGTGCTCCAGTGACTTGGCTGGTGTCACCTGCTGCCTGTCAGATGTGCTTATGCTCCAACAGCAGTGTCTAGAATTTACCAACCCTGAGCTAACTCTTGCTCAGCAGACACTACTTTTCAATCACCAGGCTGCTGTTGCCCATTTCCCTGCCTATTTGTACAGTCCTTGGGAGCCCTGCTGGGCTGGGGCACACATCGGGCTGCTGCAGCTCCCTGGGAACTGGGTGGGTGGCAGAGAGGGGTGAGCCTGGGTGTGGAGCTGAGTGGGGCTGTGTTTCCCTCTTGTGACTGGCCTGGTGGGATATCATGGGTGGCTGGAGCTCAGGGACCTCTGTCTGGAAGAGGAGGAGGAGGCTGGGGCTGGAGATGAACCTTCACAGGCAGTGCTGCATGGGGGGAGCTGCTTTGTCCTGCCAGCCAAGCTTGGGTCAGTGTCTGGCTTTGCAGAATTACAAGTGCTAATGTTACATTACATGTTTCCTTGTGTCTCTTGGGATTAATGGAAATGCTGCTGCTAGCTGAAGGGATTTTCTAAATCCTACCTTTTCAGGAACGATATCATGGGAGAGCTGTGAGTTGGCCTTGGGCAGGGTGGGAAGCACAGGAGAGCCTGCCTTCTTCTTGTGCAGCCTTTGCAGCCTCCTGTAAAACACAGAAACATCAATATTAATTTCATTACGAAGCTCAAAAAAACCCTTGATCTTGGCTTTATCAGAAGTAATAAATGCTTGGAGAATTTCTTAGTCTTGATATTATGGTTTCCAGTGAGATACTTGGATAATGTGAGCTAAAATCAATTAATTGACTTCAATTGGGATCTGCCAACTTAAACCATTTGAAGAGATGGTCCTGTTTTGTCTTCTGGTGACAATTGCATCCAAGTAAAGCTGCCCCAGCCCGAAGGAAAGGAGGAGATGCTGATAACCACAACAAGAAGTTTCCTGCACACCCAGATGATGCAACTTTCATCTCTGATGTGGCATCAGAATTTTCTCAGAGAGAGAGAGAGAAAAATAGAAGCAATTTCTCAGGATCACCGCTGAGAAATCACTTTAACAGCTTCTAATGACACTTCATGGCAGGCGCAGGAGCTCCCCCCTCGCGGCGACCACAGTCGGTCGGAGCAGCGGGGGCTGCGTCCGCGTCCCCATCGCGGGGCGAGCGGCTCCCCACGAAACGCTGCTGGGTCCTCACCCAGCCCCCAGAACCAAGGAAAACCCACCCACGGGGATGGAGCTTCCAAGGGCAAGGGGGTGTAGTCAAGCAGCACGTGGATTGAACTGTAGGGAGGAAACAGGCTGGTTTGGGAGAAGCCTTCTGCAGGATTCTCCTCCGGGTTCCCTCTGACAGCAGAAGACAGCAGTGAGCTGTGTTTTGTGTCTGTGATGGGCTGTCACGGGGTGCTGCAGGGGTGTCCACACTCCTGTACAGCAGTGGGGTGAGAGGTGTGTGTTTTCCCTGCTGGCTACACTAATTCTGCCTGTCTCTCTCCTCTCAAGAACATCCCACTGTCCTCTGTGCTGTGCCTCTTGTCATTGCTGGGCTCCATAGCCCTTTGTATTTCCCCTGTGGCCTTTGTTGTATAGACTCTCACAAGCCCTTGCACTTGATTCAGTCACTGCTTAATTCAATCTTCTAATTTAATCAATACTTCATGGACCAGGTCTTTGTCTGAAAAAAAAAACCAACCCAACACAAACAAACAGAAAACCTTCTAGCCTCTATTTTGATTGCTTTATGCAGGTATTATTAGGTTAATGCAATCAGCAGTGGCAAAGCTGCCCTCCACTTAATGAGGCAGCAGCCTTGTTCTGTGTGCCGTGGAAGGGAGGGGAGCTGGAGAAGGAAACCGTGTGCGGCTGAAGTTGGGTGCTCGTGGCATTACTGCTGGCATCATCAGATTCACAGAGGTGACCCTTTCTCCTTGCAGGAGTGATGGGAGGCAGCAGCGAGGACTCCACCTCCTCTCCAGATGCTCCACAAGCTGAGAGTAAGAGGCGGGACAGGCTGCAGTCTCCAGAGGCGAGGAAGGATGGAGAAAGGTAGGAGGCTGGAGAGCGCGGCGCGGTGAGGAGCACAGGTGGAGGCAGGTTAAATGGTTTGCCTGAGGTCCTGCAGCAGGGAGTGTGGTCTCTGGTTGCAGTGTGAAGCTGCTTTCCCTCTCTGGAGCTCCAGCCAGGGCACCAGCACAGGGGTCCCAGTGTCAGGCTCTTCCCTGCCATTCCTGCTGGTAGTGCCGATGGAGCACGTGCTGGGTGCTGGCTCTGGGCTCAATGAGATGATGCGTCTGCTCTCAATAAGCATAAATCCTTCAGCAGTTGTTCCATCTTTAATCAAATTTGTAGAGCCTCAGGCCATCCATGGTGAAAAAAAAATGTGTTTTCCATCTATATTAAGAGGAAAATTTGGCTGTCAAGGGGCGTGAATCCTGATAATGAAGTTATCCTTTCTCGTTGCATTTTCCTATGAATTTCTTAAGAATACTCTCAACAAAGTAATGATGCGTGTAGAAGATCTTTTTTTCGAGGGCTGGAAAATGGTAGCAGCAGCTTCCACTTGCAGGGCTTAGCAAAGCACTAGAGTGTCTCCAGCTTTCTAAAGCAGGTGAGGAATCCTGCTCATGCGAATCCACGTCATGGTCAGGCTTTGTTTAAAGGATAAACGTGCAGTGGGGATGGAGGAACCTGTCAGAGGGTGAGATGGGGGAGCAGCATTGGCAGCTCTTCCAAGGGAGCTGCTTTGCCACTCCAGGGAGCTGCAGGCTCCCTGCTCTGGGGATGCTGCAGGGACCCCCACGCAGCAGAGACTTGGAGATACACTCGATGCTTCAGACACCCATCCTGGTGTGGGGCTGAGACTGGCAGCTCTGTGCAAAGTGTGAGGAACTGGAGCTGTGGTTCTGGCAGCTGCTTGCTGGGATCTGTCAGTCCTAGATCATATGTTTGACTGGTCTGTGCGCCTGATCTTTGCCATCTCTTTCTTCACTTCTTTGGGGAAATTCTCTATTTTGCCTGCTCATCTACTGAAGAATGTAGCAAATGTAGCAAACCTAGTGAGAAAATGAACCCCCAGAGAAGCTACTGTAAGCACCAGGAGGGTGATAAAAAACAACAGAAACATCTCTACCTTCTTGTTTTCTCAAGAAAGGTCAATTGACTCCCTGCCACCTTGGAGCCTATAACAAAATCGATGATGCTTCATCTTTAATTTGATTTTTCCATTCAATAAGGGTGGTAAGCATTAGTGTCACTGTAATTTTACAGAGCACCATTAGATAACAGGAAAATACCAAACGTGAAGATTATGTGCAATATCAGTGGCAAAGTATTACACCCAGCAATGATTTAGAAGAACATTAATGTCTCAGGCATGCTATAAGACATATCATGAACTGGACAATAAAATGTCTCATTCCTCACATAATTACTCACGGGCTGATGTTTGACTGTTGGGGAGGGAGATTGGTGTCCATGGAACCAAATAGCTGCTGACCCGCCGGCCCTTCTCCGTCGACACCTCCGCTCGCCGGCGCTGATCCTGCGCGGAGCGCGGGTGACGCGGCCGGAGGAGTGATGGATGCTGCCCATTTCAGGCAGGTCGATAACAGGATCGGTGTAGACCACGGTTATTTTTGTGTTTAATTCACTGAATAAAATGAAACAGGTAAATCACTCAGAGGAGATGTGAGCTGATGTTAATAGGCACATTTGCAGCACTATCTAAAAATGAGTTCTGCAATTACTGACTCACGCTGCTGTCTGTGCTCCATGGCACTGACGGGGCAGTTGTTCCCCTGACAGAATCCTGCCCCTGGGAGAGCTGAGAGGGATGGGGCTCACTGGCCTTGGAGGGTCCCACTCAGTCAAGGTGATGCCCAGATCCTGATACTTCTGTCCCTGCAGAGGTGCAGGGTGTGCTCTGCACTTCTGTGGCCTCGCGGGAACGGGTCTGAGCCAGCAGAAAGCAGCAGGGCCAGGCAGCTCTGCCAGGCAGTGGTTCGCAATGGAGAGATCGCCCGGTCCTCCTGAGGGCAGGGAAGTGAATGGTCAGTGTGCCCATGACAGGGGGTCAGGGGTCTGTTCAGCTCTCCCTGCCTCTCCAGCTTCTCCTCAAAGGTCTGCACTGTGCATGGTCCAGGGAGCTCAGATAATTTGATGCTGCCATTGTGAAGAGCCTGTTCACCCGGGGCTGACTAATAGCAGCTGGCCCCCAAAAACCACAGCAACTGCAGCAGAGGAGGAGAGACTCCAGGATAAGCGTGAAATTGGATCAAGGCGGCTGTTTACCAGCGAGTGACTCCTGCAAGGAGCTGCAGCATGCCCAGCTCCCCACAGAGGAGGCTGAGCTGGCCTGGAGGCTTGCTCGTGGTGGGGATGTTAGCCTTGAACCACCCTGGAGGAGCCTTGTTAGAGCATCAGGCATCTGTCTGGGGTGAGAGATGAGGTGCCACCAAGTGCTTGTGGCTGTTGCCATCACCTCTGGTGTGAGTGAGACCGCCCACTGGCTTTGCCCGCGGGCTGAACGCGCGTCGTGGGGGACGTGGCAAAGGGGCCGCAGGCAAATTGCCAAAGGGAGGGAGAAAACTTCCATATCCCTTCTGCTGAGTAAATGGCTGAGTGGCACCTCAAGGTGCCCACCAGCGGGGTGCTGGGGTGGGTGGTGCGGGTGCCACCAGCTGCTGCCCCTCGCTCGCAGGGGGACTGGGAATACGCCCGTGGCACGAGGCAGCCTGAGCCCCCACACCCAGCCCAAATTCGCATGAGAGTGCAGGGGGGGTGTTACACCACACGCCTACGCTGCTCTATCTCAGCGTCTGTGCCAGTCCTGTGCAGCCGCCAGATCAGAGGCAGGGCTTTTGCTGTGACTAATCTTCATCCCGCTGGCTGCGGCGACGGAGGCGTCACTGAGCTCTTGGGTTGGCTTTGCCGTAGAGGACACGGTGCCTTTCTCCGGCTGGAACGCAGGAGCTCGGCAGTGGGTGGGTTTAGTCTCTTCCTGTGGCTGGGCTGGGATGTGGGACATCCTGAGCCCCTCCAGGCCTCTGTGTGAGGAGCAGCAGGGCCGGGGTGGACCGGGTGCTGGGATGGGCTCTGAGGAGCGTTCCGTGGCTTCTCAGAATAGCATCCTGCGTGCAGCCGGATTAGTCCCAGTGGAGCCCCACGGCCGGTGGGTGGGCGCAGAGGATGGGCACTGGGAAGCACTCCCGCCAGCACATGGCGTTCCCGCCTCTGCAGATGGAGGAGGATCAGGGACCTGGATGACATGGCCATCGACCCTTTTATCAGGAAGGAGCAGAATTAATCGCTCGGATCAGCAGAGTCATTGTGGCTTACTGAAAACAAACCCAAGCCAATTATTATTCGGAACTCATCAGGGGGCTGTGGCTAATCTCATTACACGCGGAGCAGCGAGGCACCGGGGAAATCTCCCGGTGCTGATAAAGCTCCTGGCAGCTGCACAAAGCAATTATGGTGAAAACTCTGGGCTGGTCACGGGGATGCACTGGGGGCTCAGTCCCTCCGTGGAGCCAGGCAGGGACTCGTGGGAGGGACATCCCCAGCTGAACATCTCTTGATGACCTTAGGAGCTCCTCCTTCTTTGGGCCCATCCAAGTGCCTTTTCCCATGTAGGTGTCTGTTTGTTGGTATCTGGTCAATATTTAGCTCTGGCCACCAGAAGCAAAGCAGTTCACTGGGAGATGCTGGACTGGTCCCTCTGTAGGCGCCCTGGGTGGGCACCGTCACCCCTGTGGTCCTCTGCCAGCAATGCTCCCCCGGGAGGCATTGACACATAACCCCCTTAGCACTGTGGAACAAAGATGTCTTGTCAGAAGGTGGTAGAAGATGCTCATGGGCAGCCACACAGGCTGTAATTGAATGTTGTTAAAGTGTTTGCTATTTATTTTTCTAATATATCTTAAATCATTCCCCAACTCTCACTACTGCTTTAAATTGTAACTTGGCTTTTTAAAAGTTTATCGTGTACTAATTCATTCAGCCTGTTCATTTACATTCTGCTGACAGGGTACAAAATTGCTGCTTTTTTCATCCCAGAGAATTGGAACTTCGGCAATTTATGGTGCCTTTTTGATTTAATCAGGATATTTCCTAAACTTCCGTGGCAATAAGGCGACATTTTCCAAGAAGCACCTGAGATGGCCGAGTGTCATTTACACCCCTGGTGCACACGGTACCCCTGAAGGACATCACACTGGTGCACAGCCTGGAAACCACAGGCTGGGGCAGGGGTCCCTCCAGGAGGGCTCCCCAGGGAGGACCTGGACAACTCCTCCTTGGCCATTGTGAAAATGCTCATGTGCTGTCCTCACCCCCTTCCCACCTCGGAGGAGCCCGGAGCTCCTGGGGAGAGCTGGGCACCCCCCATCATGGCACTTTGCTTGCATGCCATGGATGGAGGCCCTTCAGTGCAGGGCCAGTGTCACCATTCCATGCTGGAACACTGTTATTTCACTCTTCCAAAGACTGTCAGAGCGAGTCACAGGAGGGATTATTTTTGGCTCTGTTCAGTGTAGTTACCTAGCAATTTGCAGGAGGCTTGGTATTACTGCTGGGTAGTTACTCGAGCTACTTTGCAGCGAGCAATTCATTTGTTGCATTTGGTTCCTTTTACTGCTCACAAATAGTCCAGACGCCAGCTTGGAGCCTTACAAATTTGTTCTCTGTTGGAAAGATTTCAGCCCCGTCGGTTGTTTGTGAAATATTTCCTCTGATCGTTGCCTTTGAGCGATTCCCAAGCCGTGCCTGGGCTCGGTCCACTGGCACGGCACGGAGCTTTTCGCCTGCCCCCTGAGGGCAAAACCACGACAGATGCTGACAGGAATGTTTGTAGGACAGTGCTTGGAAACCCCTGGTGACATTTTGCTTTTGCACGTCTTTTGGAAAGAAATGATGTGCAAACCCCTTCCTCTTCCCCCTCCTCCTCGCTGTGTGTGTTCCCGTGCACGGGCAGCATCGCTGCTTTAACGAGCCATAAATAGTGTTTACGTTTGGCTGCTTATCTCCAAGGTAATTTATGCTTTTTTGCTCATCCAGGGTGTTCACAGACCTTCTGTTCCCTGCAGAACTTGAAGCATTGTAACGAAGAGTTGTTATTATTCAGCTAATAAGCAATATTGATTGCTAAAAAGCAAACAAAGTCACTGCCTTCCATCCTCCCACTGTCAAACTCGGGAGGAAAAGCCCCAGGGAACATCCCAAGTGATGCAGAACAAGGAAAATAACATCCAGGTGGCAAAGAGCCACAGGGCGATAGTAAATTTTCAAGAGCATTAATTAGGAACAGATTAAAGATACTGCAGTTCCACGTATAGAGTTACCCACGTTATTAAATTATAGCTGAACAGACAGAGACAGAACCTGCTCTGGGCTTCACCTGTAGCATCTGCCTGTACAGGCATCTCCTGTATCCACACCCAGTGCTCCCAGCTACCGGCTCCGTTTGGTGCAGGAACAGCTCGGAGCTAATCTGGGGTTTGCACAAAGTGCCACCTGGATGGTACCTGCGCCTCCGTGCCACCGCCATGGGCTGTTGGTTGGACACTTCTGATGGCCTGGTGCTCCCTGGGGCAGGTGAGGCTGAGCCGAGGTGACAGCAGTGTGTGGGAGCATCCCGTGTCCTGGCAGAATCGGAGGTAGGAGCCGTGGCTGTGGCTGAAGGATCCTCAGTTATGGGGCCATGCGCTCTGCTTCAAACATCCTCTGCACACACGCTGTGATCTTTTCAGGTGCTCTTTGGGGGAAATGTGTTTATGAAACTTTGCTCTCACGGCACATAAATGTTCATTAGATCCATTATCCCGACCATTTTGTTTTCCAAAAGCGTCGCCGAGAAGGAGAAATGAGAGTGATGGTTCTTCCGGAGCTCCAGCGTGCGCTGGGTGTTTGCTTTAAATAGAATTAACCATGCAAATTGAATCATGTGAGTGTAAATTAGCGCTCATTCCGCTGGTGCTCTCGGTGTAGCTTAACCTACCATTTACCCCAAGACATCTACTAAGTGCCATTCCTTCAAGTACTTAAACAGCACCTATTGCTACCAAAGTAGCCCCAGCCCCACAGAGCAACGGAGCTGACGGAAAGCCTGTAATTATCATTAAAGGACTATTGTGCTTTTGGCGATGATAAAGCCGGCGGGTGAGGCTTTCCAGGCTGGCTCTCCAGCTTGCCAGGGGAGGTGGAGTGGGGACTGGAGCCTGCCTGCTCCAGCAGCTGGGAAGGAAGGTCTCAGAACACAGCTACACTGGTTTTGCCCAAACCCCACGTTTTGTTTTCAGGCAGAGCCCATCCCCTGGTGAAACTGCAGCACCGGGCAGCCTCGTAAGGAAGTGATTAACGGGGTGACCCAGCACAGCCCGCCCGGGTGGGAGCTCCAGGGCGTGCTGGCGTTTGGTACAGAGATGGAAATTCATAGATATATAGAAATGTGCTGTCTTGGAGGCTGGACTGGACGGGGGCTGGGCTCCCTAGGCAGGATTTCTGCCTGATGTGAGCTTCAAGGTGGAGAGCGTGTGTCTGCCAGGAGATTTCAGCTCTGCTATCGCTGACTGCATCGCTTTCTCCTCAGCCGATAAGGAGAGGGCTCAGGGCTGCAGCGAGCACGGTGTCACTCCTCCAAGCCTTCTGCAGCGCGATCCATTATTTACACGGTTATTTAAGCCTTTGTTGTCATAGCTGGGAGAATTAATGCGTTAACCTCGCAGAGAAGATGGAGTGCTGGCAGGCTGGCAGCGCCCAGCGCTCTGCCCTTCAGCGCTGGGTTCGCTGCTGCTCATCAGAAGGCAGCGGAAAGCGAGACGGGGGGGGGGGGGGGGCCCCCCTGCCGCCCGGGGCGCCCCGGGGGGGGGGGGGGAGGAGGGGGGGGGGGGGGGGGATGGCATCGCTGCTGCCCGAGCGGCTCCAGGGGGTCCTGAGGATGCTCCCCGGCTTCTCATGCGATTCCTTCCCGCAGCGTGAGAAAACCGACTGTGGCTGGTAGGGCTGGAGCTGGGCACAATTCCTCCACAGCGGTTATGCAAATTCGCAGCCATAATGAGACATTGTCTTGTGTGATCCCGAGAACAGATGGCATGAAGACGGGCTCAAGATCAGAATTAGTCCTGGGCTCCTGCAACGTCGCCGGGAGCATATGGTCCTCATAGGTTATTGGTTCGGCCTTAATAGCAAACAGAACTATTTGGGATGAATAAAAGGAAAGGGAGAAAAAGCAGTATTGTGACGATTCAGTGGCACTCGTGTTCTTCTGAACTCAAACTCCTGCTGCCTTCCAGCAACAGACAAAGTTGTGCTGTTGATCCAGAAGGACATGAGCAGGTATCCTCTGCAGAATCTGGCAGATGTCCCCGTGAGCTGGAGGAAAGCCCCCATTCGTAGCAGATGGCTAAGCTGGCTCTCAAGCTCCTGTTGCCCCAAAGCCTGACCGTGGTGAACCCGTCCCGCGTGGCACGCCGCTGGGATGTGTGGCTCACGTGGACGTGCCAAAGCCAGGCTCTCGCAGAGCTCTGGTCTGGGTATCATATATACTTAGATGATATGATCCTGCCTGGCAGGGGGGTTGAACTCGAAGATCTCCAAGGTCTCTTTCAACCCCTAATACTCTGTGATGCTGTGATCACAGACCACGTGTGCGGTGGACAAAGCCTGGGTGACTCTGGTCTTGTCCTCACCGTGAAAAGCACACTGCCACCATCTCCAGTGCCAGTTGCCCTGCAAGGTGGAGAGGCAGGGGCACGGGCAGGGGCACAGCCCTGCCCACAGCAGCACTGCCTTTGGTCCAGGGCAGCTCCACGGGCTCCCATGGCATCGCTCTGGTCTGACAGCAGTGGTCTGCGTGGGCTGAGCTCAGGGCCTGCTGCAGACCTGTTCTTTCAGCTGCAGCTTCCCAAGCCGCTCTGAAAGCACCAGCGGGGGTTTATAATTCCATTTGGCGCTTTGTTTTATTGCGAGGCTTTAAGAACTGCTTTGATAGATGTCTTTTCTTCTCCTGTTTGTCACATCCCCGCTGCATGTGTTATCACTTGCTGGTTTCCAACTCGGAGCCATCGAGAGGGGCACCTATTTTGGAAAATGGGGCATGGTCTGTTCATTTCTTATAGTTTTGTAAATATATGAAGTCCTGGGTTTCTTCTCTGGTGTATTTCAACCTAAGGATGTTTTTAAGGCGGCTCCTCAAATGCTGCTTGGGATTTCTCTAAGGACCTAATAGGAAAGTAATACACACAGTCAAAGTGCTGAGCAACAATGATTAATTCTGTCAGTTAACCAACATACAAGTATTAAACAGTGTACGCTGCTGTAACCACATCCTCTCTGACAGCAGGAGAGCAGAGCTGTACCCTTCCCACCAGTAGATGAGCTGTCACTTCAAGCCCAGAATGCAGGAGCCCCTAGAAAAGGGGCCCTTTTTCCTTTTTCTTTCTTTTTTTTTTTTTTTTGTAAAAAAATCTCTAGTATCTCTAGTCAACTGGGAGTCTGGGCCCTCATATTTACCTATATATATAT